>PVMI01005335.1:0-15196 GCA_008528875.1 Aulacorthum solani | reverse complement strand
TTCAATATTTTTAGTTTTTTTTATATATAATAATTTCTTGACATTATTATAATGATTTTTAGCTAGGCACATGTATAAAATAAATTTTTTTATTTTTATTATTTAGTAATAAAGCTAAACATTTTATTACAAGGTTCCTAAAAATAGTTGTTGCAACATTTTAAAAATATTAAAGTCACCCAGATGCGTTAAATATATTTTTAAAGTGTTCAAGTTTAAATGTGTGATAATTGTCCAAAAAATTAAATTGTAAGCTAAAATTTACATTTATTTTCTAGTGAAAATTCCCGAAGGATGTGAACGTAAATATTTCATGTTATAATTTCTACATATTGTCTGTGCTATTTATCCTGTATAAAAAATAATTTTAAATGTCAATACATTATAAAATTTTACCATATCAGGGATAGAAATGAACTGAAAAATTATTCACTATTTTTAATTGATAATTTCTATCAGACAGTTATAGCATTTTCACTAAATATAAAAAAATTATTGATTGTTTGGTTTTAGTTGTACATTAATTTTTTTTTTATTAATTTATTAAAATTTTAAATCATTAAAGCAAAGTTTAAAAACTTAATTAGCATACTTAGTTGATCGATACTTAAATTGAAAATTCTAAAAAATATGTACAGAGTGAAATAACTTCTATTTTATTCAATATTTTTAGTTTTTTTTTATATAATAATTTCTTGACATGATTATAATGATTTTTAGCTAAAATTTTTTATTTTTATTATTTAGTAATAAAGCTAAACATTTTAAATCTGTAGTAACTTTTTATTGAAAAATTAAAATTAACTAATTTGCAAATCTTGTTTTTTGAATAATGTTGATTGTAAAAAAATATTTGTCTAATTTATTTATTACAATTTTTCTGTTAAATCGAATTGAATCAGTTTCAAAAGAAAATGTTACTTTTTTTCAAACAAATTATTTCAAAAAATTTTAACATATAAAAAAATCATAAAGTCTAAAACACTCGACTTGATAAATAATGTTTTCACAATTAAAATATGTCTTTTAAAAAACAGATTTGCAAATCAGCTAATTTAAACTTTTCAAAAGCAAATTTAAATTGAATTTTAAATTTTGATATATAAAGTATTGAAAAAAATTATAAAATATATGTAATTCAAAAGTTTATAAATTATTTAGAATAAAATCAGTTAAGCATTTTAAATAATGATATTAAAATGTTAAGTTGTTTATTTTTTAATGAACATTTATTGTTCTAATAACATAATTATACATAGAAAAAATAGCAGTTAATAGGGTGATGCTTCACTGTACAGTAGGTTAGATGTTGTTCACTGTAATATGGATGGTGTCAAATTTGAATTCAATGATTCACCCTCTCACCACAACCTTGTTTAAAGAATTGAATAAACAAAAAAATCTTACCTTTAAATTTTATAAGATGTCAATTCACTCTAATTTTGAAACTAACAGAGCACAGCATGTGCTGAATGTAAAATTTGTTATGTTACTCCTTACGCACTTGTAAGACGGAGACAACGCATACGGTTATCACGTCTTGTTAAGAGTTACCACCAATTTCATTCTTCTACAAATATACTAATACAGCATGCCTGTAAAAATTAAAA
Source organism: Aulacorthum solani (assembly GCA_008528875.1). NCBI lineage: Eukaryota > Metazoa > Arthropoda > Insecta > Hemiptera > Aphididae > Aulacorthum > Aulacorthum solani. The sequence continues at coordinate 13,586 of PVMI01005335.1, read as the reverse complement.
ATATATTTTTGGATCTTCACTGACATTGTGCATACGTATAATATTTTAAACGTAATTGTTTATGATTATAATTTATGTTCACATAATTTTTACTGTTATGATTTAGAATTCAAAGCACTTTATCTATGATAACGTGAAATTAGTAATTACTAATTTTGTACAAAGAATTTATTTTATTAATTAAAACAATATAGTATTTTTTTTATACATTTTAATGAAAATATTTTCATTTGATAAAAAGAACTTAAGAATTATTACAAGGTTCCTAAAAAATAGTTATTTAAACAATTAAAAAAGATGAGATTTATATTATTAATAGTATAAGATACCCAGTTTTACTTCTTCTTATTCTTCTTCGGGCAGTCGGCTATTATTACCCTCCCGTCAAACATCTCACCTTATTCCAGCTACCTCTATCTGATGCTTTTTAATTCCAGTCCTATTCTTCACCTAATTCTACAACGTCTTTTTTGACCACGTCCTCCCATTTTAAACAAGGTCTTTCTAAAGGTCTCTTTCCTATTGGATTTTTTTCCAATATTGCATTTAGTAAAAGGTTCTAGCTAAGTCATAAATGTCCAACCCATTGCAGTCTTTTGATTTTGATCGTCTCCAATATGTTCGGCTTATGAAAACTTAGATTTAGTTAATTATTTGATCTTATCCTCCACTCATACCTTTTACTGATCCATAAAACTTAATTAGAATTTTTCTCCAGTATTATAAGTTTTCTATCGTCTACCCTTCGTAGACACCACGTTTCTGCTCCATAGGTGATTATTGAGTGTATAAATGTAATATACAACTGTATCTTTAAATCAGTCAATAGACACCTAGATCTTAGTAGTTTCAATAATTCCAAAGAAGGATCTATTGCTTGTGTTTATGTTTACTAATATTTGCTTTTCTTTTTTATTTTTGTCAATTATTGAATACATGAATTGCTACATTCATTGAGAAGTTACCATATCCTCTGTTTTAGTTTCATTTATCTGCCATTTAGATACCATTTTTTTAGCCGTTCAAATATTGATTTCAATGCGCTCGGAGTTTCCACCGAGAATTCTAAATCTTCCACATACTCTGACGGTCCTATTGAAAAAACCTGGAGTTTCAGGCCTTTATCGTAGAGAATGCTCATCGCTCTAATGATTTTCTAAAACTACGATAAACAATATTGATGACATTGAGTCAACTTGTCTTAAGCCTGATTTCACCACTATTGGTTCCATAATATCACTTCCACCTTTTATTTTAATTTAAGTCTTCACAATACTTATCTCGAAAAACATTATACGTTTGCTTGGTTAGAGAAATTCTCTCATAATGTCAATTAAACTCTTCCTATGGATGCTATTATAGGCTTTCCTGAAATTGATAAGTAAAAAATGTATTTCTTTCTGGAATTCCCTTGAAATATCAGTCGAAACATCAATATGTTTTGACCCGTTGTAGATCTCCCGGGTTTAAAACCTCCAAGATAGTCTCCCAAAATCTCTTCCGACTTGCCCGTCTCAACAGGGAAGAGTTTGAAAAAATTGTACACAGATGCACTTACTATATGGGTAAAAACTGTAAATTTGTTATAAACTTATAACCCTATAAATTATAACTATCCAAAAATTAAAATATTAACTAAAGTTAACATTTATTTTCTAGTCATTCTTGCCAGTAATAACCAAAGTAAATATTTCATGTTATAATTTTTACATATTATAATCTGTGTTATTTATAATTTGCAAAAAATAATCTTAAACGTCAATACATTTAATATTTTACCATGTCAAGAATCGAAACGAGAGGAATGGTTTTTCAATATTTTTTAGTTGCTGTTTCTCGTAGGCAGTAAAAGCATTTTAAATGAACATATAAAACTGTTTGGTTTGCTTGGTTTTAATTGTACATTAATTGTTTATTTATTTATTTATTGACATTTTCAATTTTCATAGCTAATATTCTTAAAAACTCAATATAATCTATACAATTTCCAATAATTTGCAAATTTTTGTTTTCTACGAATTTTATCAGAATTTTAACCTCAAATACTCATAAAAAATTACTGTAGATTTATGGAAATTTTTTTAAATTTATAGTTATGATGGAATATAATATAAAACATAATATTTTTAAGGTTTTAGACCATTCTTATTGACATTAATTTCAAAAAAAATTTTTTTTATAAAATATTGAATATGACTATGAACAATTCAACACGAGTCAAAATATTTTGAAAATACTAATATAAACTTTCACTTAAAATTGCATATCTGCACTATGATTTTGTTTAGAGTTACACTAATTTCATTCCTTCACAAAAAAAACTAAGACAATGTAGAAGTAAAAATTAAAATAATATTTTTCCAATTTCCCCGTCGTTGACGTTGAGTATAAGTATAATTTTAGTCGTAATCATTTGTTCCATGATTTGTGGTTATAACTTATATTTATATATTTCATAATGTTATGAATTAGAATTAAAATTACTGCATGTATGAAATCATGTAATAAGTATAACTTTTATACAATATAATAATCTACTATTTTTTTTTATAAACACTTTTGCATTTGATAATTATCTTAAAACATTATTATGTACAAGGTTCCCAAAAAAACATTTAGAAATACTTAAAAATACTTAAAAAATAATAAAATTACCGAGATGTGCTTACCTACTATAGGTATAAAGTGTTCAAGCTTAAATTTGTGATAGCTCTCCAAAAATATTAACATAGGCGCAAGCTAAAATTTACATTTATTTTCTAGTTCATATTCCCGCAAAATTGAAAGGTAAATATTTCAAATTACAATTTCTACATATAATCTGTGTTGCTTATCCCATACAAAAATTAATCATAAATTTCAATGCATTTTAATATTTTAAGATATCAGGGATTGAATAAGTCGAGTTGAAAGATTATTCAATATTTTTAATTTTTCTTTTCTCTCAAACAGTTGAAACAAAGACATGAAAATGTTTAGTTTTTAGGTTTTAATCGTGCATTTTCAGCTTTCTTTCTTTTATTTTTATTATGAATTGCTATGCCTCACTAAGATAGCTCGAGTAGAGGTTCATTGTTATCACTTATCTCTAATAATATTGAAAACATTCAGTATCTTCAAACTCATATTACAACAAGTATGTCTTGTGAATTTGTGTTAAATATGAACCATTCAATATAACATTTTCTATTTTATTCCTCCATACGATAACTAATTGAGTACCGTTCGGCTGTAAAAATTAAAATTATATTTAGCCCGTCACTGACATTAAGTACCTATGTGTATAATTTTAATCGTAATCATTTGTTCTATAGTTTGTTATTATAACATATTTCTTGATATTATGATTTTATATAATTAGATAACATTTTTATCAATTTTTTCTATAGTTTTAAATATTTTAAATTTAAAACTAACACACCAGATGTCACAGTTAATTCTTGAGGTATCATCTTGATTGAGTAATTTTTAAAACCAAACAAAACACATGTGCCTTACCAAGCCTGGGCAACTTAATGATAATTTTTAACTGAGTTAAGTTAAGTCAATATAAAACATTTTAAAAAGCTTAAAGTTAATAGTTATCCTGATTTTTTTTAAACTCAATTAACTTAAAAGTTATATACTTAATAGCTTAAGTTAAGTTATTATTATTATTATTTTTTTTAATAAATAAATAGCCTGTAATATTCTTTAAAAAATAATAAAAAATAAATTTTTATGCAATATGCATCATCAATAATAATTTTATTATATATATTATATAATTATTTATAAATGAACGTAACTTGGATTTGTCGGGTGGCACTTCCGAGTGCCCTCCTCTATCTGTCAATCTCGCTATATAAATATTATATCAAAATTACTTGTTCTACTAAATTGTTGCATAGATTGTAACTATATTTTAATAAAAAAAAAAAAAAAACTTTTATTTGATTAAAAGTAACTTGTTATTTATTGAGCTTACATGAATAAAATTCAGTTAAGTTGAAAATTTTTAAAAAGTTAAGTTAAAAAGTTAAAACGAACTTAACTTTTAACTTTTTAACTCTTTTATGCTGAGGCTTATACCTAACATATTAATATATTTTTCAATATATTTTTTTAGATTTTTTTTCCTGCATTAACTATCATGTTTTAATTACAATAAATTGTGTTATTAATTCCTCAAACCATACGATTGGGTGTCCAGATAATTAAAATGTTCAATGAATAAATATTAATTAAACAATTTTTTTTTTATTCAAATTTAATCATTTAATGAAAGTTGTTTTTGTATTATGATATACTTATACTTATACTATACTTATTTTCTAGTAAAAGAAAACACAAAAAATATTGGTAAATATTTGATGTTATAATGTCTACATATCTGTGTTATGTTTGTCAATGCATTTTAATATTGATTAATTATTAATTAATAATTTTAATATAAAAGATGATTATAACATTTAACCGAGAAAAATGATTGTACAATATATTTAATTACTTTTCCTCTTCATTCAGTTAAAGCATTTAAAAAAAGATATAAAAATATTTGGTTGTTTGATTTTAATTGTACATACATTTCTTATTTATGTACTCAAATTATTTATGCTCATACCTAAGTCTTAAAAGATAATACGGTTGTATTCTTAAGAAGTTGATCGGAAATAAAACTGACAATTCTAAAAAATACATACAGAGTGTAACAGGAAGACTTGAAAAATAAATTAACTTTTTTTATATATATATTTAATAAACTAACACTCGTGCTACATGGTTAATAAAACATTTAAACAACAAAACCAAACTTAAATCAGATCTTAGATGTTGTTATATTCAGTATTGAAAAATGATATATAATTAATTTTTGTTAATTAATTAATTAATAACATTAAACTTCTGTTGCAATCAATATTTTTTATTTATATCTAATTTATTGATATTCTCCCTACATGTAGATTAAATAGCTAGTGACACCATAGGCTATTGGGGTACAAGTGTCATTTACAACATTACAACAAAGAACTTAATTCTTATAATATCAAAATAAATCTGTGTTGTGAATTTGTGTTAGGTTTAATACTGAAGTTAAAATATTTTAGAACTAATTTTTATTGAAAAATTTGAAATAGCAAATTTGTAAATCTGTATTTTTGAATAATATTGATTATAAAAAATGCCTTTAAGTTAAAATACAGCTCATTTTTTATAATAATTTGACATTTTAATTAATTTAAGTTACAGACTTACAGTTATGAAAAAAAAATTGTTACCATTTTTCAAATTAATGATTTCTTTTAAACAATTTTCTTAAATTAAAAAAAAAATATAAATCTCTTGACTACGATAAACGTTTTTACAATTAATTGTTTTCCAAGAAAAAGATTTTTCAAAAACAAATTTAATCAGATATTATTTTTTGTTATTTTCAGTTTTAAAATATGTTTTATTATTATGCATCTAGTGCAAATGTCTATAAATAATATATTTTGAAGTGAAACTTCTTTACTGAGGTACAAAAATATTTAGTCACGTAACCGACTGAATATAGAATGAAACGACTGAACGACACACTAATAAGGCGCATGCGTGTCGTATATCTGCTACGCAACAGTCATTGCAGTTATATACCACCCCACCAGTCTTCTTTTCTAAGCCTAACTTAGCGGATATTGGAATTAGAGACCACGGACCTAGGGGATCTGAGTTTTTATGGCCGCAGAGTAATTTCTCCCATTCGGGAACCAAAGCCCCCACTCTCCCTCATTTTGAGTTGGTCATAACTCAGTGGGCTTCAATTTAATGACCCCTGACAAACTGGAGGTGCAGGACTACAGGTTTCCGCTTCAGGGAACGGGGCACTCCCTCACTTCCTTTTTGGATTTTTGATTTTTTGCTGTATTTCAGTCCAGGGGGTCACTAGGACCCACTCCACCGCTGGGAAACGCGATGATTCGAATTCTCTCCTCAATTACGAGAGGAAATGTCCCACCACTAATATATGTATTAAATGGACGGACCGTGTTATTCACAGATCGGTCTTGACGCCCGAAAAAAGAAAAAAGAAATATCTACAGACGAATCCTCCGACGAATACATGGAAATTGATGAATTAGAATAAGTTTATTCTAATTCTTTGTTTTTATATTTTTCTAGATAAAACACTATATAGAGTCTTAAGTACAACCACACCTTACACTATTAAATGTTTCTGATTGTCATATTTATTTTCAACAAATAGACAAACATTCTTATAAATGTATGGGATGCTAGATATATGACCTCCACGTGGTGCACCCCGGGTAATGCCAACAATACATCGAAAAAAGTCTACTAATAAGCCTCTAGTAATAATAAAGTCTCTAATAAGTCTCGATTTAAATATGTCGTTAGCTGTGATGGACCCGAACTGTTATTCCAATCTGTCGGTCACGTCACTAATTTTTTTCTCGCACCTTTAATAAAGTAGTTTCACTTCATACTCGCGTACTAGCACCTGTTTAAAAAAAAGGTTAAGAGGGCGATGTTCTGCTGTATAGTAGATAACATATTAGTCACTTTAATTGTTGGTGTTAAATTTGAATTCTATATTTCCCAAAACAATTTACAAATGTTCTTTATTTTTACGGATTTCATCAAATTTAGAACTTCAAACTCTCATAAAAAATTATTTTGGATTTACGATTAACATTTTTATTAATTTCCACTAACAACAACTTATGAGGAATCTAATATTATATTTTCTACAGACCAAAAACTTTTTATCACCATTGATTAAAAAACTTGTGAAAATTGAAAATTGAATATGCCTTTAAATAACACAATATATGAGTCAAATACATTTTAAAGAAATGCTATTAGAGACATTTATTGAAAATTGCATGTATCTTCTTTGATTTTTTTAAGGGTTACACTATTTTCATTCTTCCACTCAAAAAATATTATGTGTATATGCTTATAAAAATTAAAAATATATTGATTCGTCACTAAAAAAGGATTTCTTTTTTAAAATAAAATAATCTACCTACTAATTTTTTTATACATTTCGAAAAAAATATTTTTTTTTTTGATAAAAAAAACTGAAAACATTTGTACAAATTTCCAAAATTAGTTATTTTACCAATTTAAAATATAAAGATACGCCGATGTATTTAATATTGTACAACTTTACAATTTGTGATGTTATATATTGTTAGTCCAAAAAAAAAACAAAACAAAATATAAACTAAAATTTAGATTTATTTTCCAGATGAATTTCCAGATGGATGGTTGAGTAAGTATTTTGTGTTATAATCTCTATAATATCATCTGCTTTGTTTATCCTGTCCAAAAACTAATCTTAAATGTCTTAACATTTTAATATTTTTATAGCTATGACTTAAAAAATCAATATTATTTATACAATTTTGCAATAATTTGTTTATTTCAATAGTTGTCATACGTAGGTAGTTGATCGGCACTAAAATTGAATGTTCTAAAAAATTATACAGAGTGTGACAAGAAGATGAATGAATAAATGAATAAAATAATGATTAAATATATAATCAAATCTGACGAATGAAATAACTTCTGTTTCAATCAATATTAAATTTTTTTTACATTTGTGATACATGTATAATTTTAAATTTATTATTTTTATAATTGAATACTAAAATTGTCAATTAGTAAATCGGGTTTTTGAATATTGTTGATTATAAAAACATTTATTTAAGTCGTATAATTTGTGTTTTATAATTATTTTAAATACAATATTTTTTGAAATAAAATTAATCATTATTTAAAAAAATTACCACTTTTCAAATTAATGAGTTGTATTAAGAAATTTTTGAAATTTTTGAAATTTTAAAAAATGAAAAAATAAAAACCACTGAACTTTTATAAATGTTCTATAGTTAAATGTTGTCTGAAAATCAGATTTGCGAATTTTCTATTTTAAAATTGTTATAGACAAATTTAAATCAAATTTTAAGTTTCGTATATTTTGCAGAGTTAAAAATGATTAATATGTACAAGCATATAATTAATTTTAACTATTTTAATTTAATTCGGTCTTAAAAAATATGTAACTTATCGACATTTAAAAAAAAAACAAATAATAATCGAACAATTAAATTGATTATAATTAGCTCTACATGAGTCACAATATTTTGAAAAATTAAAGAAAGTTTTAAAAAAAACATTCGGTGAACATTTCATGTATCAACGGTTATTTTGTTTACAATTACAATAATCGTTTAAGAAAATATTTTATTAGTAATAACTACATTTTTACACAGGATTTCTTTTATCCAATATAATAATCTAGAATTGTTTTTATACATTTCGATAAAAATATTATCACCAGTTAAAAAAAAATCAGTGTAAAATAAACCTAGTATAAAATATATACTAAATTCAGATTTATTTTCTAGTAAACAAAGACCAAGGTTCAATTGGTAAATATTTCATGTTATAATTTCTACATACAATCTATATTGTTTATTCTGTACAAAAAATAATCTTGAATGTTAATACATTTTAAAATTTTACCATATCAGAGATCGATACAGGTTGAAACGTTAGTTACTTTTTTTGATTGATCATTTCTATCAAACAGTTAGGTACAGCATTTAATTAAATATGCATACAAAATATTTAATTGTTTGGTTGTAATTATACATTAAATGTTTATTTATTGATGTATTGAAATTTTCAATCGTTAAGACAAAGTCAAACAATTAATTCGAGGGTTTCCTTACGTAATTGATCGATACTTAAACTGAAAATTCAAAAAAAATATATGCAGAGTGTGACAGGAAGACATGACAAGTAAAGTAACTTCTGTTTTAATCAATATTTTTGATTTGTTTGTGTATATGCTATTTCTTCATGCTTGTGAGTTGTGATACATGGATAATATAACATTTATGATTTAGAATTCTAAGCACTTCATAATTAATAACATGCAATTAGTAATTACTAATTATGTGCAAAAGGATTTCGTTTATACAATAAAATAAATAATAATCTAATATTTTTTTTGTACATTTTGATAAAAATATTATCATTTGATAGAAAATAAAAATTTATACAATGTTCCTAAAATTAGTTATTTAAGCACATTATAAATGTTAAAGATACTAAGTTGTACTAACTATAGGTAAAATATGTTCAATTGTACATTTTTGATAACCCAAAAAATAAACTAAAATTTAGATTTATTTTCTAGTCAATCTTTCCAAAGGATTTTCTGGTAAATATTTCATGTTATAATTTCTACATATTATCAAAATTGTTTATCCTTTGCAATAATGAATCTTAAATGTTGATACATTTTAATATTTTACCATACCAGAAATGAAAAGAATGATTTTTAAATATTTTTAACTGCTCTCCTCTCTAAAGAATTTAAAAATACATCTCTCTTACTTATTTCTTAATATTGTGATTTAGAATTTAAATTACATCACGACGTATGAAAACATGTAATTAGTAATTTCGTGTTATTATTTCTACATATTATCAGTGTTGTTTTTCTTTCCAAAAAAAATCCCTAATGTTAATAAATTTTAATATTTTACCATATCAGGGATCAAAACGAGAAGAATGATTTTTCAATATTTTTAATTTCTCATTTCACTTAGACAGTGACATATTTTTCACTAAACGCAGATGAAAATGTTTAGTTGTTTGGTTTTTATTGTGCATCAATTGTTTTTTTATTATGTATTGAAATTTTTAATTGTTATAGCTCAGGCTTAAAAAATTAATAAAAAGGTTTTCATACAGAATAAATTGGTACTAAAACTGAGAATTCTATGAAATATTTACAGGATTGTATCATTCACACCTGCAAAATCCTCGTTTGTCTTCATCAATATAACATTTTTTCGTTAAATAATATATTGACATTTGTGTTACATGAAAAATATAACATTATTCAATTTTATTTTTAAATTGTCGTTAATTTATATCGAAAAATTCAAAGTAGGAAATTTGTGAACTTGGTTTTATAAATAATGTTGATTGTAAAAATATTTATTAAAGTCATGAAGTTAATTTTTAAAAATATTTTTAATTATAATTTATTTTGTTAAAATATAAATCACTTGACTTCGACAAATATTTTTACAATTAAATGATAATTTGCAAATTGGCTACTATAACAATATCTTACAAGGAACCTTGCATTGCACTCTCAAGATTTTCGACAGAGCAACTAACCTTTTTTATCACCATTGTTAAAGAAAACTGTAATAATCGAAAATTGAATATGCCTATATATAGCACAATGCGAATCAAATAAATCTTATAGAAAGTGCTATTACAAACATTTAGACTAAAATTAGTAACTACATGTATCTGCAGTGATTTTGTTTATAGTTACACTATTTTTATTTCTCCACTCAAGTATTAATAAGTGTGTATGGCTGTGAATATATTTGTCCAATCTATGACGTTGAATGTACTAATAAATTTAATAGCAATTATTAGTTCTATGGTTTGTGATTATAATTTATATTTAAATATTTCTTAATGTTATGATTTAGAATTCAAATTAAAACATGTAATTAGTGATTACTAATTTTATATAAATTATTTCTTTCAAACAATTAAATAATTTAGTAATTTTTTATGCATTTTGATAAAAATAATTTCACCCGATACAAAAAATTAAAAGAATTATTACAAAGTTCCTAAAAGAACTTATTTTAGCAATTTTAAAATATTAAAGATACCCAGATATGTACTTACTATAGATATAAAGTGGTCAAGTTTAAATCTGTGTCCAAAAAAATTATATATAACTGCCTAAGCTAAAATTTAGATTTATTTTCTAGTCACAATTCCAGAAGGATTTGAAGGTGAATATTTTATGTTATAAGAATGTCTACATATTATCTTTGTTATTTATCCTGTCCAAAAAATCATATTCTTATATGTCAATACATTTTAGTATCTTATCATATCAGGGATCGAAACGTGAATAAAGAATATTCAATATTTTGATTTGCATTTTGCTCTCAGTTAAGCAATTTAAACAATGATCTTAAAATGTTAAGTTGATTATTTTTAAATGAGCATTTATTGTTCTATTAATATAATTATATATATATAAAAATAGCAGTTAAGAGGGTGATGCTTCACTGAACAGTACGTTGAATGTTGGTCACTGTAACTGATGGTGTTAAATTTTAACTCAACGATTCATCCTTCTCACCACAAGTTTGTTTGAAGAAGGGAGTAAAGAAGAGAAAAGAATCTTTTATTATATTTAATAATCTTTAATTTATCTTATTACTTTCGAGTCAAAAAAATAAAAAAAAATATTAAAAAAGTGCTTGTTGCAACAGTACAAACGGATAAAAAGAAACTTCTTTGCATAGTGTATGAAAAAAAAATTATCTTCGTTCATCGTGGTTAAATTTAAAGTTTGTGTCGTAAAAATAAAAAACAAAATGTTCGTAATTTCGTAATAAATTGTTGGTATCGTGTGTGACTATAACCTATTCTTGCATATTTCTTTATATTATGATTTGAAATTTAAATTACTTCATGTATAAAGACATGTTATTATTAATTATTAGTTTTGTACTAAGAATTTCTTTAGACAATAAAATAAAAAATAAAAAATACTTAAGATATACAGGTATTTTGACTATAGGTACAATGTGTTCAATTGTTATTTTGTGATACACTGATAAATATGGATAGTTCAAAATTTAAATGAAAACTAAAATTAAGATTTATTTTCTAGTCAACCTTACAGAAGAAATAAAAGGTAAATATTTCATGTTAAAATTTCTAATGTTAATAATAACTTCTAGTGTCAAATTAAAAATTTGTGATATGTGTCCTGAAAAAATAAAATATAAACTAAAATTTCGTTTTATTTTCTACCAGTACCTTCCAGTAAATTGTTCGGTAAATATTTCATATCATAACTTCTAGTATAATTATTATATATTAGTGTTCATCAGTAAATTTGAGATAGCTGTCCAAAAAAAAATTAAATATATACTAAAATTTAGATTTTTTTCTAGATAAAAGTGATGGAAAGTGCAAATGTAATTATTTCATGTTATAATTTTTTACATAATATTGTCTGTGTTGTTTCTCCCGTTAAAAAATAATTTTAAATGTCAGTTTATTTTAAAATTTTACCATATCAGGGATTGAAGAGTGATTAATGATTATTTAGTATTTTGAATTGCTCTTTTCTCTCAGGTAGTTAAAACATTTAAAACAAAGGCATACAAATGTTAATTTTTTTTTAAGCTTAATATATATATATTGACGTTTTCTATAAATAAAATAATTTTTTTTATTATTATTTAGTATTTAAACTAAAAATTTTAAATCTGTCGTTAATTTTTATGGAATATATCAAAATAGCCAATTTTCAAATCAGGTTTTATGACTAATGTTGATTGAAAAAACATTCATTTAAGTCCTAAGTCGTAAAGTTTGTTTTTATTTTTATTTTTTGAAATCTTAATTGTTTTGTTAAATATAGTTGATTCACTACTCTTTTCAACTTAATGAGTTACTTCAGAAAATATTGATATATTAAAAATCATAAAATATAAGCCATTTGAATTCAATAAATGTTTTCTAAAAGCCAGATTTGTAAATTTTGTTATTTTCAGAAGTGAACATTTTTTTTTACATTTGGCCCAAATGTCTATAAATTTTACTTTGAAAAAAGCAATTGAAAGGGCTATAATACTCTGCTGTATATTAGATTATATGTTGGTCACTTTAATTGATTTTGTTAAATGCTCTGCTGCAGGAACAGTAGAATTTATTGGTTACAGAATAAACTTCTTATGTTGTACGTTCATGGACGTTTATCTCTATTTGTGGTTCTGTATAAGGGCACACTATATCAACAAGTTGAAACAATTTTCTTATTCTTATTATTAATGTTTGCTATATTTTTTAAAAACCAATAATCAGTGTTTTAATCATATTATTGATTTTCAACAATTCAACAAGTGTGTACATACAATAATATCCTTTGCCGGCTTAATTATAAATCAAATAAATTCCCAAGGTGGCTGATACTAAATAATATCTGTCTATGATGGACAAATTAATGATAGGTACATTTGCATATAACGGCATACAAAGAATAATATTTGTTTATGATGGCTTAAAAATTAATGATACAGTTGCCTAAGATGGCTGACAAAGAATGATATAAGTGACTATAGTACCACTTAAAGTTATTTTAATATATGAATTAAATTTTTGGCTTATTTACGAGGAACCTTGTGCTACATATGTTTCAAGATTTTTGGTTGAGCAAAAACTTATAATTACAAATTTAATATGCCAATAAATAGCACAATTTGAGTCAAAATATTTTGAAAATCTTAAAGAAAATGCTCATACAATCATTCAGTGAAAATGTTATGTATCTAAGGTAATTTTGTTTGGAGTTTTTTAATAAACTTTTTTACTAAATTCATTCCTCCACACAAAAACTAATACAGTATTTGCTTTGAAAATTAAAAATATATTTGTCCCATCGATGACGTTGAATATATGTATATGTTACGGTCCAGGTGGATAAATCAGTCATTGTAATACAGTGCCCGGACATTGTATACAATGTC
>PVMI01005324.1:15641-25846 GCA_008528875.1 Aulacorthum solani | reverse complement strand
ATATCTATTTAAGTATTAAACCACTGTATAAGCCATTACTGTATGGATGATAAACGGACGAATGTCCACACAGACTTATGGAGGTATATAATATAACGATGCTTATCCCAATGATGAAGAACCCCTCGGTGACAAATGACTGCCGGATTTTCCAACGAGCACGGTATTTCAAGTGATTGACCGATGGCGTTTTTGTAATAATAATAAAAGTAATAAATAAATAATTATTATGTTGTACAAATAATAAATATGAAAAATCCGATTTTTACCGGTATAATGATTTGTCAACACGCTTGAAAAAAAAATAGCAACGCATAATTCGCCCACGATGCATATAATAGCTATTATACTCGTTATGTATTACGATGCGCGCATTTTTTTTTATAAAATATTCATTAAATAAAAACGAAAATCATGGGCGCATTAATGTTGTACGCGAATCGTGCCACACGACAATACTGTAAATAATAATAGTAACATCATTGTGATTATTTAAAATGTACCTGCAGGATACCTGATATTATTTACCTATCTACCCTGGCTGTACCGTTGGAATGTAAGGTTCGTCGGGCCGGTTTTGTTTCGGAGGGTCTGGTATCTGCGTCCCCGCAGACACGATATTATATTAATATTGTATTGTTGTTGTTGTGGGTATTTAATATTACATACGTGCAAATAATATGAAAAATTCGCCATTATTAAGTATGTATGCGTCGTGCAAATGCATCACGTACGGAGGTCGTGTACGACGACCGTCATTGTTAACCGCAGCGTTGTCATCGCTCTCCGCACAGACGAAAATGTCCACAGAGGAAACGGTCGGCCTTTGATATTTTAGAACAATACAAGTCGAACAGTAGGTCGGATCGCGTTAGGACGATTGGATGGATGTCTATCGTCGGGGCGCAGTAGCTGTGTGCTGTGTGCGTGGAAATATATTATACGTATTATTGTTAAAAATATTTATTACGCTTCCTGCGCCTATACAGGGTGTATCACGAAGTTCTGACACACATACCACACGGACCATAGACCTTCGTCGCACGCCCTGTATATTATGCGATACGTATCATGGTGGCTGGCGTTGCATAATGCTGTCGCGTTTTTAATGTTGTCGCGTTGTATGCGCACAAATGTGATTCGCCGACAATAACATACGTACACGTTGAAGACAATTCATTTTGGGTAAGCCCGGGTACCCGGAAAATGTGGGACGAAAGAGCTTAGATTGCTGTTGAGCATCAAGAGTAATGTCTACCGAACGTATACTTCTTAAATATTATTATGAGTTTGCTTTGATGGCTGAGTACCTAAATTTGGACCGATAATAATTGATGTTTAATGTCTCGCACAGACTCCTCAGCTTGTTGTTGGGTTTTTTTTTTGTAAAATAATATTATCACAATAATATTTTCTTAGTTATATTTAATGCTTCACCTAATTGAAATTGTTTTGTATACATCGCATATTTCCGTCGATATTCCCATTTAGTTTATTATTATAAGACTATACAATGCGTTTCATATATAATAACATTTTTATGACATTTTAACTGTAATATTATTTACACAGCACAATACAATTTATTGGAAAAATGATTTAATGTAAACTTAACTTTGTAGTTCCATTTCGTCATATACATTGTGAACACGATTTTTTATTTGTAATGCAT
Organism: Aulacorthum solani; assembly: GCA_008528875.1. NCBI lineage: Eukaryota > Metazoa > Arthropoda > Insecta > Hemiptera > Aphididae > Aulacorthum > Aulacorthum solani. The sequence continues at coordinate 24,174 of PVMI01005324.1, read as the reverse complement.
TTTAGAGTCTGAGTGATCGAGTGGAGCAAGAAATCTATTGTTTCTAGTATTCAACATTGAAGTGTTTTTTTTCAATACCTACTTCCGTAAACACTTTTTTTGTAATGTGAATACTTCAAAAGCTTCATATGAGATCTGACATTAGTCGCATAAAGTACATTTTTAAAAAATTGTGTCAAATAACTATTAATTACTATAAATGTAAAAAAAAACTACTACAGTTCTAAGCTCTCCGAATATTTGAAATATATACATGTATTACATGATATGATTATATTTAAGATAATATCAAATATTAATTAGTACATAGGTAGTTCGGATGTTGTATCACTATATAACATTAAAACAAAGGGAAAAAACCATAAACAATTCATGAAAAAATTGAAAAAGAGCACTAATAATTATATATGTTTATAATATATTATAACACGACTACATCGAATTGAAAAAATTTAACGCATATTCCAAAAATTCACTGACAAGATTAAGAAACCATGTGGAATAAGAAATTTCAACTTTCAAAATGTTCATAACAATAATAGAATAAACAATAATCTCGTGTTACATAATATAAGCTAAGATAATATACTTTTGACACTGTAAACTAGTTCACTCGAAATTACTAGATACTTTTAGAACGTGTACTCACTACAACTCTACGACATGCAATTTGTATCCATGTATCGTGTCATATCGATTAATTAAACATCACAAGATAAAATAATAAAAATATTAATCTGATCCATTCCCACGGACATTATATTATAAGGCGTATACAATAATTTACGACCTTTTAAATACTCAAAATACCAAGATATAACACATTTGATAGAACAAGACTATTATTTCAAAAACAAAATTTTTTAGGAAAAAAAGCAATTTTAAAGTAAAAATAACCAAATAATATTGCTACTATGAAGAAAATTTAAACGTTTGTGCATAATTCTAACATCGAATGAAAAACAGTTTTAGCTGATCTAGCTTCGTATTGAACCAATAGAAAATAAGCAAGTCCCTACAACATCAGAACTCTATTTATTTTCTAGTTAAAAATAAAAGTTATGGATTTGCTTTTGTCGAGTCACATACACCAGTATTTTTTATAAGCAAACACAAATAATTAGACAGTTTTGGCGTTTGTACTAATTTTATAAAAATAGATTACTTTTTATCTTCTGCAGGTAATTGTTATTATTTTTTCCATACACGTTTTTTTGAATTTGGTAGCATCTAAAAAAATACGAATATCATAACATGGAGATTACTCCACTTGGTAATGGTCACTGTAATTAGTTGAAACTCGGGAAAATTCAGCATTTCTTTCGTTTTTTTTTTAATATTCATTTAATTATAAGAATAATAACCGAATGATATATTATGCACGATAACAATTAAAATTATATAATATATTATAAAATGACCAAAACTATTAGACATATTTAATAATTATATTTATAATACGATTATATAGATTTTAACTTACAAGTTGCAAATTGTTTTAATACATTTTATTTTATTTCTTAATTTTAACTTTTATGTGATTTGAACGACACATGAACAATTGTACATACACAAATTCGTATAACTAGTGTCTTAAATTTTAATCGATGATGGCTTTTTCTAGCTGATTCCTTTAAATAATGAAAAAAAAACTATTACTTTACTTATTATTTGCATACAAGTACATAATAGTTGATTCATGACATTACTATAGAAATCTGATATAAAACTCTTAATGTTCTATTTTTATTGAGACAATAAAATTATACTTGATGCCCTATGTAATTTAGATATTCTCTCCCGAAACTATAAATAAAAACTTATAATATAGCGAATATAATTGTGCTCCAGTAGGCACCTAAAATAACTATTCCAAAAATATAAAATAAAATAAAGAATTTACTACTATATGGTATCATAAAACGTTCGAGTTAAGATATAAACTTAACTTAATGTGAAAAAAAAGTATATACATTATCAAAAATATACCAAAAAAAAAAAATTATTATATTACTATAATTTTTAACTTATAAGTTCTCTGAAAGATTTTAAAAACTTAAAAGTAATTAAAAGTAATATCAATTTTACGTATTGAATATTGATTAATTTTAGATTTAGCAGACAGTTTGTGTAGTTTAAAAAAACTTCAAACAATATATTTTATTTAAGATATTCTATTTGTTATAAATACAGCAAACTATAATTATTTAAATCTCCTATTTTGAATAGCAGCATTTTTATTAAAAGGACATCACACTCGCATGTGTTGTTTCTGTCTTACAAACGTTCAACATGGCAAATTGTACGTTCACAATAAAACATTTAACTCTATAGTTTCTAAAATTAGATTGAAATGACAGGGTATAAAATTTAAAGGTAAGACTATTATTTAGGTTTTTTTATTATATTTTAATTTTGATGAAAGTTTAAAATACTCATAACTCGCTTTTACAACAAAAATTTACTGTAAAGTAGGGTGTGTTAGGTTAAATTGACTATCTGATGTACATATGAATATAACTTTGACATACACAGAGTTATGATAAGATATACTTTGTACAAACCAATTTTTTGAACAATAAAATCAAATAAACCATCCAACTTAATAAACAGTTGAATTTAATACTTTTGTTTTATTCAGAAAAGTGTGAGCATATTAAATAGATTTCGTTAGTTTTGTAAAAATATTAATTTAGGTACACATAAGAAAAGGTAAGAAAAAATATTTACACGAATAAAGTATAATATGGTTTTTATTTTTTATTTAAATTAGTATATATTATTCTTTGTCACATTATAAATCATTATCGAATATTGGGTATAGGTTTTTAGTAAAGATTTAGCAAGCTTGAAGCACGAAAAATTGAGTATTATATTCATTGTATCTAAATAGTAAGTATAAAGTTGATGAAGTCAATTAGAAATATTTTGTTTAATAGTATCTGGTACTTATTTTTTATTTATATAAATAGTATTAATGGCTAAAACAAATAAAAACGGCTTATGCCTATTTACATTACAAAATATAGGTAATGTAAGTAAATTGTGAGAGAAAAAACCAGTAATAAAGAAAAATATGTTTTTCCATTCAAATAAATATACCTACATTGTGTTATTCACCGAAAAAATAAGTTGAATACAATTTTAACATAAATGTTAGATGAAAAGTTATTTGGACAATAAATAACAATTACGCTTAATTGATACGCTACAATAATGTATGCTCCATATGATATTACATATTATTCTCTATTCGTTGTCTTCTACAATATATATAAGTATATTATGAAGAGAAATTTATTGCTAGTACTTCGTGGTGGTATGAAAAATAAACTTCAAATGGCACTCTACTAGAATGGTAATAACATAGCAATTTTTTTTTTCACTCAAAATTTGTTAGAGCACATGTCCTGCTTGATTTATGTCGTTTACAATTTTGTTTGTAAGTTACATCCCACATAGACGTTCACATTTGTTTATAATAGAATTTGATCACTTGTCTGTTACAAGAAAAAAAGACACCTCTTTTTTTTTAAATTTCAAATGTATTTTTATATAATTCCTGACAGATTACATAGGTACACGATAATTTGTTTAAAACCAACCTTTTTATTTAATTTATTCAGTGCTCTTACATATTTCTCATGTTTCGAAATTATGTATTTTCTATTCTTGTACATCTTTATACCAGATGTCTTCGCTTGCGGTAGAAAAATTACTGTTTTTGTTTTCCACAAAACATCGTAAACCGAGCGTGTTGCACTGAACTTAATTCTGTCCTTTAAGGAACAGATGTTTCTCCCCTTCTTTTTTACAAACCTCAAAATTACAGAAAATCATAAGACACATAAAATAGTGAAAAAGCATTTAATTTTCATAAAAACGCCTATACTTTCAATTACCTAAAATTTAAAACGTTAACACTGTCATCGTATTTGCTCGCCTCTGCCAATTGCAGACATTATTTAATTATTAATAACTTGATTTATATCGAGTAATAAATAATTGATATATATATATTTAACATAGCGCGTATTCACTTATACAGAAGTTATGGAATTCACTTGAAAATTAGTTTCAAAGGCAACTCAATTATTTTTGGTCTCTACCAATATGTCTTCTTACAATATTACAGGGACTATTTTATTTTATTTTTGTTAACTTATGTACAAGTCTGAATTGGATTTAACAAAGAATATTTAAGGCTTAAAAGTTATAATAAATTAAATATGAATAGTTCAATAAATATCAGGACACCTTACTTACCTGTATCAACCTATTACCTATAGTCTAAAGTCTAAACCTATAATAATTATGTTATTATGTTATATTATGTTATAGTGAATTTCGTAATGTAAAATTCCTACAAGAAGTGATTTAATAATATCTAGTGGAGGGACTAAAATCGTGAGCAATATGAAATTCTAAGCGTGTAATACGAGACTAAAAAGTCTTCTATACTCGTAGTACCTAACTAGTAACCGTTTTTTTTTTACAATTTTTTCTTCATTTCATTTTTGATTGATTATTGGTTCATATATTATACTAATACATTTTGACATTTTTTACATTGCTTATGGTCTAAGGATATTGAATGAACCACAGGTAATGTTTTTAATCTCGTTACTCTTTATTCTGATGTCATCTGTACTCTGTAGATAACGAAAAATAGAAATCGACTACTCCATGTTTTTGTGTATGGATTAAATGTACTTTGGTGGTGTGGGGGCAAAGCCCCCTAAGGTAAAGCCAAGTTTAATACGAAAACATTTTTATTTTAGTCTCAGACTCTCGTTAGTGTGTTACAATAATTTGGAATAATTATATACAACATTAAGCATAAATATCTTGAATTATACCCATAAGTTCCAAAGTCTGAATAGTTATGTATTAGTAGATTTTATTCAATGTCATTTGTATGCAATTGTAATAGTACATACTCACCATTATAATTTTATACATGGGCACAAATATCAAAATATGTAATAATATCACTTTTTCTTTAAAAAATCATTTAAAATACGTGAATTATTAGAACTTTGAATTCATAATAGTTTTAGCCAAAATTTATTCATTGGTTTTTTTTTCAATTCGTGCCTGATTCGACCTTAGCCTGAGCTTTGAACCTTTTAAGGGATTTTGCAAAAAGTCGGCTACATAACGAACATTCGTTCTAAATGTGCTTTTAGGCCAAATATATATGCAGAAGTTGAAAAGAAATGGGACATGAACCAACCTTTTCGTCATTATTTAGTATCCTTTCTTTGCAATATACCCTCCCGTTTTCAGTTGATCACCATGTATTTAGTTAACGTTTTAAGAGCAATAACGTTGTAGGTACCTGCTGTTTTTGTTTTACTTTATGCAGGGTTTTTCATTTTCATTCATGCGTATATTATTACTATACATTATTTGACTTCTAGTTTCTAATTACAATATATTAATATTCTCACTTACTACTTAAAATCTATAAGAAATCAGTTTTTGCATTGATAATAATATTGTAACAGGCGATATTATGTTTTTCACAAAACTCCATTAAATATAATACCATATCATGTATCTATTCGTATACATTTTTAAAAATATCTTGACTTTAATGTTTACTGTTCACACTTAATATTTACAGTTTCAGAAATAAAGAAAACTGTCAAATTCTCATCTATATTTTATAATATTTTTTAAAAAACCACTGCAGTGAAACTTTACGTGCAATGTTTACTAGTCAATAAACACGAAACGTGAAGGTTTAGTTAGGCTTTGAAGTTTGTATAGAGTATAAGACGATATAACGGCGGATAATCTGGTGAAAATATCAAAAGTGTTTGCATGGGTTTTTTCAGTTGGTTACACGAATCCCGCTGAAGTTAAATAAAAAGTACTTTTCTTTTGACCAGAAAACTAGATAATAAAATCCATAAACCGGATGGATTATGTACATAATATTAATATATATATTATATTTTTACATACATATGTATATAAGAAGAGGAACTATGAGAATTATGATTGAATAGTACGCCATTAGTATTCGATGATGTATGGATATATAAAAAGTGAATTGAGTGCGTAATGGTTTTTGCATAGTAAATAAGCATTTACAACTTTTAAAAGTACAAACACTTAGGAACCTAATAAACAATAGTATATACTACTTATCATACAAAACATAATTACATATGTTCATAAAAACAATAAAATTATAATAATTACCGAAATTAATAGATATAAAAAAAATTGTTTTTGAGTTTTTTATTCCCCTCTTCTTAATTACTTTATGTACATTTCACCTGTTCTCCAATAAAATTTTTAAAAATATACTTAAGGTTTTTTCCAAAAAGTTGAGAAAAAATAATATAAATTTACACGCCATATAATGTGACATATAATCTAACTCTCGATATTGAAGTTTTTGAACCAAACTTAAAGAATTAGTTGTTTTACAGTATTTTTATGTCGTACATTAAAATTTAACTGTACCTACAACTGCTAAAGTACATTTTACATGTAGGGATCTTATTAGTATTAGATATTTTCATCCAACAATTAGATGCAGAATTCAAAAACAACACAATATATGTTGGGTATAACCTTTTAAATTTAAAACAATGACAACTTCACATTGTTTTACTACCCTTTATTTTCTTAAATATAGTAGGTACCTACACATAGTATATGTAATGAGTATTAAAATGTGTTTCCAAAAACTATTAGAATTAAAAATCAGTAGGCTCATGTAATATAATTATACCCCACATATAGGCAACATACCTACAGAAGCTTTGTGTTTTTCTGCTTTTTATTTATAAATACAATAATACTGTCACATTTATTTAAATAGAATTTCTAACCTTTTAAGTATTATACTGTAATAGTATAAATATAAATATAACTAGTATAAGTAATACATTAATAACTATAGTATTTTTTATCTATTATAGTATATTGTTTTATTTAATAATTTCAGTTCATATGAATTCCTATAATAACTAATTTTTAATACCAACAGATAACCTATATTACCATCTAATACTATTTTAATAGTTTATACAAAATTAACATGTAATTGTAGAGGGCTGAGTACCTTTTGCACAGCTACTGATAAACATCCGGAAAGAAATTTTAACTTGTTAAATAGGTAACATAAAAAAACTTATTTATAAATATATTAATGAATCGTCATATTTTCGTATTAAACAGTTAAAACATTAAGTGAAATCATTATTTAATATGTGTAATTAATCTTTTGTCAGTTATTATACCTATTTTAAATAGAGCTACGTCGACCGGGAACAAAAATTACGGACTGTTTAATTATTAAATTTATTAAATTTCATTCATTATTGTTTATTGAAAAAAAACTTTAACTAGATTTATGGCCACAATTCATGTCACACTCCGTAAACTCAGATAATTTTTTAATTGGGCTATTGTCCTGTTGGAAACCCAATTTTCACAAAACCAAATTTTGGTTCGGAACAAAACAAGACGGACATGCACCCACTCAACACTGTATAGGAGTGTCCCGATTTTATTTTATTTTAATTTTTTTTTGTGGGATTTATTCCACCCTAAGACGGACAAGACATTTTCGATAAAACAGTTCTTGAAAATTAGTTTGTTATTCACGGAAATGTTATATATCGGTCGGATTAAAGTTTCCATTCGATATTCTATATTGAGTGCTACATTTTCCTTCTACCAAAAACTCTGTTTTGCAAAACATTACAATGTTCCCTTGTAATATTATAAACACAAGTTGCTGTATTAAAATCATGTTGTAATACCAATCGACTATTTCAAACTGTTTGTTTTTTGTTTCCAATAAATTTGTCATATATGTCACTTATATTTTTTGTTACATTCCAAAAATATCGGTGTGAAACAAATAAATCTATTGTATGATAATCTGTGCTTCAAAGATAATTGATAACCATATATTATATATGTATAAGTATTCCAACTGTCAGCTGTTACCATAATACTAAACTACAAAATGCGTTTTTTAAATCATTTTTTTTTTTTTTTTTACTACCTACACATTTTCTTTTTGCCTATAATATAAAATTAAAAATCTTTACAAAATATTAATCAAAAATTAAAATAATAAGCCTACATAAAACATATACAACTACTATTTGTTATCAATCCGTTATTTATACTTAAATAGGTAATAGATTTTTTTTTTATAATGTCACTCTACTGTAATGTAAGTTTTGAGTGTACCTATCTCGTCATTGAGTATTAGTTACTGTTGTAATGGATGTATTAAATTGTAATTCAATGATGAATAAGAAAAGGGAATCTGAGAGAAAATGGTTTGTCAGTGTATATTTCTAAAGATATTTCATCGTTTATTTGTATCACTGGAAGTAAATGTGTAAGGAAGTAATCTGAACTAAATTCTGCTGATAATATGGAATTATAATATAATAGGTTATAACTACCATGATAATATTATAAAATTATTTAAAATTATTGTTATTGATTTGTAAGTAAATTGTAACATACATAATAGAATGGTGGAAATATG
>PVMI01005324.1:0-15600 GCA_008528875.1 Aulacorthum solani | reverse complement strand
GTATAATACTGATAAACGTAATAAAAAAGTTTCAAGTCCCTTCGAATAATAATATTTTTTGAATTACAACATAATAACTAAATTGTTAAAAAAAAAATCTTTTTTTTTTCGTTTCAATTTTATTTTGTTAATATCGTAACTTAAAACGTCTATAAAAGAAATTGTATTTTATTACTACAAAAAGTGATGACGCACACACAAAATAAAATCACATAATATTGTAAGACCCAATACATTTATCGCTCCTCTCAGAATCTAAAATCTTTGATAACAATATAATATATATTAACTATAAACAATTGACTCACAAAATCTCAAACCTTGATAGTTAAAAATTATCGATTTCATCTCGAAAAAGTATCCCCTTCAAACTTCCATAACACTTGTGTTTTTCAGTAACTTGATGTTATCGATTATTCAAATTGTTTTATTCAAACTCTCAGTATCCGAGTGCCAAATGTACCCACAATACAATCTTCAAAATAATCAGTCATAGCCATGAGTCATGACATTTAAACAATGAAAATGGGTACATTATCGGGTATAGTGTGGGGCTAATAAAATATAAATACAGCAATTAAAATAACCATACTTGTATAATGATTTTCTTCAATCGTGTGGTTGGCAACCATTTGAAATCTATCTTCGTACCAGAATTCGATAATATCTTTAATTCTCTTCTTCCGTCTTTGTTGTGTTTAATAGCCCAGTAGATCATTCAATTTATATTGATTAACTAGGTAAGTAAACATTTTATCATAGGCATACCCAATATAAAAATTGAATTTAGCAGGTTTTTCATAATTATACTCGTTGAAAGTGATTTATCCAATGAATATATATAATAATAAACAGTATATTTTAGATTATATTTATCAGACTATGTAATTTTGTCAAGTTATATTTTATAATGTAATATTCAATATCCCATAACATCATATACTGCCATGCTGGTATACATATAATAGTTTAAACTAATTTGAACATCCATTCAATGTGTTTAAACGAAATAATACGTACACAATTAAATTACGCTCGAATATTGGTACCGCCTAAAATAGATGTTTTTGTTTTTAAAATATGCATGATATTGCCCTTTATATATTAATTTGGTTTATCATCTTTAGTCATGCACCAATCGGCAACCAACTGTACTTGTCTACATAAAATTCACTAATAATTTATTAAATAAACAGCAACATGGGCAAATTTCTGGGATATCCACAGCACTGCACAATGAGAAATAAAATTATTTATGAATGATTTGTACAGACTGCAACTAAAAAAAAATTACTTAATCAATAAGAATATTTTAAAAATGTTGTTTATCTCCGACTTTGTTTTATCATTCATTCACATAGAAACACGTAGTAATATATAAATAATAAATAAGTAATAAATAAATAGTAAATAAATGTTAAATATTTGTGTGTTTTTTATTTTTATTTATTTTTTTGGTTATAATAACAAATATTGAAGCATGTGATTTACTTTATTAAACAAATAACAAGTAAACTACAATTATACATAGCATTATTGTAATGCTTTAAACGGTAGTTTTTTTATAAATATTTTCATTTTAACTCACTAATTAGAAAGGATACTTTCTTTTTTTAAATTAAACAAACATATTTTTGCTACTAAAAAATGAAAAACTGATTCAAATAACACTAATATGTACTTAGATATATTTACCTTTTCCTGTTTAATATTCTGCCAACGATTAATAATATTATTAATGATTAAATAATGATAAATACAGAAATGTATTATAGTATCGTATCTTTGAACATATTCTAATATATCAATGAATATAACGAAAATGTACTCTACATAATCAAATAAAATGTATTGAGTGTAAAGAGTTTAAAGCAAGGGCAACTAACCTATATTTGTTATAAAATAATATTATTCGAGTGTATAGTATCAGATATAGTTTTCAAATATCTTTTATCACTTACGAGTGACTTAAGGTATTTTCAAGATATTTTTTTTTATACATCACAACTTAAAAATATCTGAACTAACGCCACATAATAGGAGCAGTCATGCGGCCTGAAAAAACATTATTATAAAGAGATTTATAGTTACTAGTAGTTGGTTTTTTTTATGTATTTCTTGTGCAAACGCTACTTGTGTTTTATTATTCACAAATTGAATGACCCTGTCCAAAGCCTTATCAGCGTGTTTCCTTTGAACTCTGGAAATTATATTTGTATTCGGTATACTTTCGTCTTACTTGATACACTGGGGTAGACGGTACTATATAAGTACATAAAATAATATTTTTTTATCCACGTTTAACATTTTATCGTGTTTTTCTTTTATGAGAGTTTCCATATATTATATAACTTCAACAAGTAGTTCACATTTACCTTTACCTCAATAATTCCAAGACCGATTATAAACGAATTAGATAAGCCTGATTATAAATAATACATCGGTTATGTGAGGGTACCATAGTTATGGTTCACGGTAATAAGGCATAAGACGGTAAAACGGTTTTAACCTATATATTTGGGATTTGTGAAATAATAAAGTATGCCACCGAGGCAATAGTATTATAAAGAATCTGCTCAGAAATATTAAATTAGTTTGTCAATTAACTGCAAGTTGCGATTTGCACTTGAACGATCATGGACTGCAAAGAGAACGCAACTTTTGTAATACTTTCAATCTGTCATTGGCAGTCGAACGTCATATAATTGAAGGTTATAATCGGATCCGAAAGTCTTTGTCTAATTTCGAAATTTGCAGAAATCCTCGATGCACTTTTCGATCTTGTCGCACGTGGTTAGATTATAATTTTCAGGTACTCGTCAAAAGTGTAAAAAAATACATAACTATCTCAATTAGTGTTTGGTAAAATAAAATAGATATAGCCAAGTATTTTTTGGGGTATTAATTATCTATAAAAAATATATCTACAAACAGTGGTCCATTAAACATATAACTTATTACGTGTTTAGGCGTGCTGGTTTTTTTATAAAACATATTTTTACCGCCCACTTCGTGTAAACAATAATAATATAATATTTTCACCCACGATTTTGTTTGTTTTATAGGCACAACGACCTGCCGTGGAATATTCGTAAGTTCGTACACAATCAGCTGATGTATTTCAATTTCTCTGCGGATTTAACGACCGTGGAACCGTGGTCGAAGAGTAATTGGTCGCAAACCGATTTACCGCGGCTCAGAAAGGGCATGGTTGGCGCTCAAGTAAGTTTTAAACATATTGTACACGAAAAACCACTGTTGCGGATGAAGGATTTACTTTAATATTTTCCGTCAAACTCGAGTTGAATATAAAGATTACACGCGTGTTGCACCCTGAAAAAATTAACTCACCGAACGTGTAGCCCATTACAAGCCACCCATTATCGAGCTCGCCCATTGTGTTAAACGTTAAAACCATTTTTATGGTTTTAACGATCATTTCACGATGGTTTTTTGCTCTAGTAATTTTCCGATTGTATTCTCAACTCGTATAATCCATTAATCCATACACCTAACCAATCATCTACGAAATGTCCAAATATTCGTTTTAATGAAATTATGTCACGAATTATTATTATTTTTAAAAACCACCAGACTTAGACCACCACGATAACACATGCATTGCATATCCAAGTACCTATAGTTTTCCATATCGAGTCCAAAAGAAAAGGATAAACGGACATATTGCGTATTTTATTATTATTCCAATGAAAATATATCGTTGCAATGTGTTATTAATGTATCACCAAAATCTATGATGTTTCAACATGTTTTAGTTTTGCTCTATGTTAATGCTTTACAATTTCATGAAGTTTTCTCTCTTTACATACATTATAATATGGTACCTATTATGTAGGTATGTTATGATCTCAACCCTCTCGTATATTTCCATTGCCAACTATTTAATATTTAATTATTTCAAGGCAACATAATATGGTATTAGAGTATAACATAGAATATTTGTAATTGGAATTCATTCCGTGATAAAGAAATATTATAATGTAATATTCACTAATGTCTCTACGGAATACATCAAAATATTTACTGATGCCTCAAAGAACACAAATTGTATAGCATTCTCGGTAATCCTGAACCAGGAAAATTATGTTTTCCGGTCACCGTCCTTCTATGATATGTATTGTATATGACTATATACCTACATTAAAAAACTCCGCTATTTACGAAACATTAAAAATCATGATTTTGATTTAGATGCATCTCATTTTCAAGCATGCAGGAAAACTGCATCATAATCAGTGACTCTTTGAGGGCCTACTCATCGATTTCAATCCCATATCGAAAAAATGAGCTTTTTCAATACATACAAACATTTATATCTAGAATTCATCAATCTATATTCTCATGTGCGTCTATCACGTGTATACTTGGAAATTATTAAGACAAAAACTATACAGCCCCACGAATTCATCATTCACTACATCTTCACTTACCACAAAACTAATAACACAACAACTTAATCTGAAACACAGAATTTCATACAATAAAAAATAATATAAGAAAGGCAGAAATATTGGTTAAATGTTTACTTCTCTCTAACTAACTTAGAATTGTAGAATTGAACATAATAATATTCTGAGATTAAAAGAAAACAAGAGGCATACTAATCATCCAATATGTGATACATGAAATGTAATACTAACGATAAAGCATATTATAGTAATCAACTGCAACAAATTCTAAACAACCCACCAGCACTACATCAAGCCCTCGACGGAGAGAACACTATAGTATTCTGTATATTCATTTATGATAAATTGATAAGCCAGACATTTTTAATTTTCCTAATACGGTCAACCCAATTTTACTTATATTATTGTTACTATAGGTATTAATATAATTTATATTAGTAATAAAATACAAATTTTACTATTGAATTAATATAGGCTAAAAAAACTGAAGTTGAAGCCTTTATCGAGTATAAAAAAATATATATATTCACTGACTTCTGTTGTTTAATTCATAATTCTTATAACATCTTACAACGCAATTTCCATCTTGTTAAACTTATTGGTTAAAGTCAATACAAAATATTTGATTCATATCAACACCATAAAAGAAAATGTATACCACTTCAAAAATAATAATCATTTGTACCATATACAAGACTACCTTTCAAAATGCTCCATTATTTATTTAAAATACTTCAAAAAATAAACGAAAAAAAAATAACTTTTACATTCTACTGTGAATTCCCGATTTGAAGTGTTTATTAAAGGTGACGTAAATAAACATATTATATAAACTCATCATTAAAAAACGTATTTATTATGGCTTTGAGTTGTGCAATATTTTGCTTATAAAGGAAAACTAAAATATTTTTAAGTAAATTATGTCAATTTTTTTTTCATAAAATTCGAGTTTATAGAGTAACATCAAAATGTACTAATTGTCTACGCGTAATATTATAATTATTTGACTTATAAAAACCAGGCCGTTTTCAAGACTCGATATACTCAATAATACTTTAAAAAAGTAGATTAAAGGCGTCAGTTTTTCTGTTGATATAAAAATGCATCACAAATATATTACATAGTGGCATAAATATTTTTCCAAGCTCGATAATTTGTATGCGTATGCAATATGCATATTATATTATTTACTTTTTTATTTTAATAATTCAATCAGTTATGTTTGCTCATCATAATGTGGTGTATTATTATATAAATTAAATTATTATTTTATGTATAATATATAACAGTGTTACAACCAACAACCACATATTCTGTATTTATTTCTTCACTTGGTTCTATATATAGTAGCACATTTCTATAAATGGTCGATACTTAATATTTTATACTTAACTTTACTTCATTATAAAATAATGAACTACAAATATATTTTAAGTATGGCTATTTGTCTGTAGGCTTGTAAATAATGCATGTATATATACCAAAATACCTCTTTTCATTGATCTTTATAGGGTATTAACATTCACTTCTGTAGTTTTGTGCCTAGCGGTCAGTAAAATACATTCTGATAGAAGTTGGCCCCATTGTGTAGAATTGAGTAGGTACAATGTATTAAAATTTAATATTTACATCAGGGGTGGTCAACGCTTATGGCCCTCAAATGTCGAGATACTTTGTTTTGAATCTCATATAATATTTACGAGTGAAAAAAATACCTTCTCTAAGAAAACATTTTTAAAATGTTATTCATTTTTCTCAATTTTTGGAAAGTACTAAAACGAAATATATATTATAAGTGTGTATTTTAACATTGTCATACATTGGAGGAACAATAAATAATTCATTTATATGGAAAACAACCAAGAAAAATAAGAAACATAAAAGTTTTCATTTTGACTTTTTATTTTAAATTATGAAAGAAAGGGAATTTTGTTTTTCATTTATTAATATACTGCAAATTTGAACAAAAATGACTATAGGTAACTAAGTTACTTAGTGTTATTTATTTGATCCAAATTTGAATTACAATAGGTATATTTATGTTTTTAATTTTTTGTTTACATTATTAATGCCATATAATTTCTTCATAGTTAAAAATTTTTGATTAGACATTTAGACAAAAAACTTTTTCAACCTTCAAATTATAATATTATTTTAAAACTATAAAATACTGCAGCAGTGATATTTTAACATTATGACTTTTATTTGAATTCATATATTACTATATACTCGTATTTAAGGCATGGATTTTAATTTATATAATAAAATGTGCATATTATTTAAAATAAATTATTTCAATATCTGAGTAGAGAATGTAATTTTAAATTATAAAAAAAAGATTCAGCTTGCAAATTTTTCAATATGTTAAATTAATAACTATGTATAATAATAAAAAAACTGATTAGTTTTTCAAGTAAACTCAATTTTCATAGATTATATAAGTCTTATCAATTTTTTTTTTTTGTAGTTGAAATATTTAGTTATTATTTTTACAGTTATTAAAACCAGTTTAAAAATACTTGAGATCTTAATGTAGGTATAACTTAATTAACTTGCATTTGTAATTTATGACAGCAATATTTAATTGTGTTTTCTTTCTTTTTTTTGTTTTGTATAATGCTGTTTTATCAAAAATTTCATTCCCTTGTAAATTATAATACTCTTTAATTAAATAACTGTTGTTTCTCATTCTCTAACTCATTAATAAAACAACAAACAGTATAATAATGAATATATTATTAAAAAAAAAAATAATAGCTTTGTTTAATAGTAGTTTAAAAAAATATATTAATAATAAAACCTGATAATTTTTAAATGCATTAATGCTAATCGTCTTAAAGTATAATAATATACTTGATATCTGCCTATATAGCGTATCGTACAATAATATACCACTTATACATAATACATAATATCTGGATTATATATTTGGCTGTACAAGTACCTATACTCTGTGCATTTTACATTTTCAAGGAAAACTTGATTTTAATTCTTCGAATATGGTTCTAGTTAGAAAAAAAATGTAATTATAATTATATTAGCAACTAAGCTCTCAGCACAAATTGTATGGTTACTGCTTTAGGAAAATACCCTCTAAACAATAACTATATACCATGATGGTATATAAATTATTTTTGGTTAGCTGAATACTAGACACCTACTAGACTATCGCAATTTCATTTGAAAGCGACAATGTTATTAATTATTAATATTTTAATTACTTTAAGCAAAATTACAAAATAATGTCAGTTTATTTTTTATTTTTTTTTATTTTGCAATACTAAATAGAATTTTCTAATCACATGATTGCAAAATTCTACAGTTACACGAATGTGGTTCAATATAATACATAAATAGGTACCTTATACAGTTAAAATTATTTTTAAAAAAATCATAATTATTACTTATATAAGTTAAAAGTAAGATACATTCGTTTACACTTGTTTATTTTAATGCATCAACTTATAAAATACACCATGAATATTCATAGAAATTTTAAGTAATATATTTTCTGTATATAGTGGTGCATACTCACAAACATTGAATTTAAGTGGTTATATTTACGTCTAAAATAATGAAAGAAGTTTACATTTCAAAAACTTTTTTATAAAGTCTGTAGCAAATCTCAAATTTTTTAATCCAATTTTAAAATCACAAATCATATTAAAAATACAAAAATATTGTATAATATTTTCTGCTCCGTGAAATCTTTGTAAAAACCAGTAGACCGAAAACTATTCTATGGTATAAAAATAATTTATAGGCCTTAAAATTGAATGGATTTTATATCAGATAATATCTTACTTGCAAAAATATTTAAATATAATTTATCATTATATTTTGTATTTATTTTATTAATGTTTAAAATTTTATTTTTATTTTATTTTTTTGTCAGTATCTCTCTTATTATACATCCTTTTACTTAACTCTGTAAATTATTTATTATTATAAACATTAAGTTTTTGGTTATTTTAATATACGACGCACAAACGACACACATTTAATATATTTAATGTCTAACAAACATAAGTATTAGATATACATAATATATTATATTCAAAACTTTATTATCATTCATTCAAAAATCCGATAATTTTTTCAATGTAATTGATATCTTATATTTAATATTTTAATTACAAGTTCTACATACTCATACTCTGCAAAACGGAACATGAAAGTTATTGATTATACAATTATGTATATTTCATTTAACGTTTCTGAAGTTAGAAAACGTGTTCCAAAAGTTGTGTGTAACACATGTCATCGATTTTAACTTTTTAACTTATACCTACATAAAAGTAGGTACCTACTTTGAATTTGTTCAAGTTACAATATTCCTATTATATCTCTCGAAAATTGAAATATATTTAAAATAAATTAACCATAACCTTGTTGTGGATGTAGGTGAGTAGGTGTAATGGGTTTAATTTTCTTAATTTTCAAAAAATATTTATTGAAGTTAGTGACATTTGAACTTCAGTATATATATATGTTTGTATAAATAATAAATGCATGCACTGTATTTTATAAGAATATCGGATGTTTTGAGATTTTTGTTCAATAAAAGTTTGGTTAGATTTGCAAAGATGATTTCATAAAATATTCTATATCTATACTTCGTACATGTATAATAGAATGATCACTATTTTTAAATGCTTAGAATTTAAATTATTATAACAGATCCCCCTTATTACGTTCCAATATGGAAAAAAATGTAAACATAATCGAATAAGTTTAAACCGTGCCCCAAAGCCTCAAACGTTTGAAATTGCTAATATTTTTCTACAAATGAGTAATTATTCATACATGTAACAATCGTTATTATCGTTTTGGATTTGTTTTGTTGGTTATTCATTTTTTTAAATATGTTTTTAGGTAGGTTTATAAAATACTCTATGATAGAGCTGATCGAGTACAACATTGTCCAGCGCACATAATAATATAATGGAAAAACTTATCTATATTAATGACTATTTGCTTTTCACAGATTGAAATGTTGCCCAATAATTTATGGGACGAATAGCTTAAACGATATCCGTATATATTCATCGGTTTTCAATCCTCTTGAAAGAAATTTACCTACCTATAGGTACCTATTTATCTGAGAAAATATATATCGACAATAATTTCTCCACTTTTGATAAAGTTAAACGTTTGCTAAACTGCTGAAGTTCTATGGTAGTAATAAAATAATTCGTCTAAAAGGCGAATCCAAATATAAAATAAGCATTATGAAGTTTTTCGGAATTCCTTGCCGAATGCGATATCTTAAAACTTAAAATACATCGTTTGCATTACATACCTTTTATTTACTGTTCAATTTAAAGAATTGGAAATTAGAAAAAACTATTTATTATAAATGTAAAAAAATCAATTATGCAGTTAAAAAATACATGTATAATATTGGTAGGCTAGTATTTTTTTTTCTAAAATTAAATTTAGATTTCTCTTATCTTATATAGGTAGGTAGGTCTTAATTACATGCTGACTTTTATAATTTATTTGTTTATTAATAAATATACTAAGCTTAATTAACTTGTTTTATTCGTTAAAGTATTTGGGGAATTATAATGTTTTAGCACAATATGGTTTTTGTAATCCTTGTTCAGCGCTTTGAACAAATTATGCCGGTAGGTAACTAGAACCACTAAAAACAAAAAACAAACAACTAAAAAGAAACGACTAATAATATTTTCTTATCATTCTTATTAGACGAAGGAATTATTTCCAGTCCCAAAAGTTTACGAGTAGTTGATATCTTCTATGAACCAAACAATGTTACGAATTAAATCGGATACGCATTTCCTTTATCGTCATGGCCAGTTATTAATTATAATAATTATTATCATGTTACCAGGGCAAATTAGCATTATAATTACACATGTGATCAAATTATTTCTGTTTTTGTTTTGTTTGACAAACATTAGTGATGTTAATAATGTTATTAAATTTATGTTTGTCTTCACAATCAGTAGCTAATTTAATTTTCTAGGCTTGTTCTGAATTTCTATTGGTCATTTCTCATCAAATAAACCTTGGTATTTTTCTATTATTTTTAATAATAATAGTATACCCAATTATTTATTATTTCATTATTATCATGCAATTAAAATGCGTACCGTATACGCATACATGTAGGACGTAGGTAGGCATTGATTATATTATATTTTAGAATTGAATTGTCTTTTCGCTAATTAATATGATATCTATATTATGTATTTATTAATATTGTGTAGTTTATATTATACTATTCGGTGTTTTAGTTGAATTATGCACATATCTCTAATAATATGTCAATCAACTTAACATGTATGTATATAGTTGCTCAAATTGATATTTTAATGGAATCGATGAAATATACATAGCTCACATAATCCCATCACATCGTGTTAACTAAATGATAATATTGAATTTGATTGACAATTTAGAAAAGTTTAATACTGGTTATTAGTGTACCATAATGTACCTACGTTTTCAAACTCTCATTCTGTATGTGGTATATAATATCATTAAGTATGAATTGTATGATTAATACACATCATCATTTTTAGAGCAAAGAAATATACTACCTATGTTTCAACATAGTTCTGTTACCCACTATTTATGTGGATATATTTTAATACATTATTTTATTATTATATGGCTTAAAATAATTAATTGATTAATCATACTTACATTTTTCAAATATATTACAAATTCACAATATAGCTAGGTAACTTATTTATATACTGCAGTAGCCAATAACTGGGAGCACAAATAAACACTATCGTTCTTGAAATTTGTTCCGTCGTATAAAACTATGAAATATGAGATTTTATTGTTTAAGTACACATTTTTAAGAAACGTACTTATACTATTTTCAGTTTTGGGAACTTAAATGAAACATTAAAAATGCATGGAGGTATTCCCTTATAATAATAAATTTAAATCAAAGTTTATCAAAATCATGTTCTATCCTTTTTAACAAATATCAAAATCATTCTTTTAGTAAAAGAGGACATGGC
This sequence comes from Aulacorthum solani, assembly GCA_008528875.1. Lineage (NCBI taxonomy): Eukaryota > Metazoa > Arthropoda > Insecta > Hemiptera > Aphididae > Aulacorthum > Aulacorthum solani. The sequence continues at coordinate 4,166 of PVMI01005324.1, read as the reverse complement.
AATTATTAAATATTAATAATGTATTAATGATCTGATAATCATGACAAAAATATAATTAAAATGTATGAATGTTTAAAACTGTGGTTTCTGCCAAAAAAAATAACTCAACCCATACCACCAAAAATCTAAAATGATAACCGTTCATTTGATAGCCCTATAATATGGTATATTATGCATACCGCCATAACGCCTCAAGGGTAATTAGCGTTTATCGATGATTAACTATCTCCGTGAAATTATGTTTTTTTAATGTCTTATGTACGTACGCTGTTGACAGTTTTGGTCAGCTTATGTACCCTGTGGCAGACAGCACCTGGATGGTGTCCAAACTACAATGGAACAAATCGACGTCATTAGGAGGTTGGCTGAAACCTATTCCAGTGATTTACAGCTTGTAACATCGGTGAAAGGTGCGACATAAATCATAAATATTACCTATATCGTATGTTTTTTTATAATTGCATATACCTATATCACTTTTTCAGGAATACGAGAGGCGCACAAAGCCAGAAAAATTGCCAGTCTAATTGGCGTCGAAGGTGGGCATTCGCTGGGAAATTCACTAGCAGTGCTCAGGATTTTCCATAGCCTTGGAGCCCGATATTTAACCCTAACGCATACTTGCGATACATTATGGTAAGGATATAAACAATTTATTATTGCCAATTATATCGTGTCAATCGAAAAGCAATCAAAATATTAAATTATTTCAAACAACACGATATTTTATACAATTTTGATAAACACTAGATCTAAGGGGTCGTGAATTACTTGATTTAGTCATGTTTTTATATCATTCAAATTTGTATCAACTACTATTATACCTAGGTAACATATCATATTTTTCGTCATAAACAATGTTTATATATGATTAATTCTTAATAGAGTGAACAGGTAAAACGTAAATAAATTCGAACGTTTTATGTTGCCCTTATTTTTCAGCCTTGGTAAAACTACTATGGACTTTAGATTTTTAAAAGATGACCTACATTTATAATTTTCAAATTGAGCTAATGCAAATTAGTTTTATAAAACTGTTGATGTATAAATATTGAATATTGAACGAATAGTTGTTTTAAGCATTTAAAGATTAGCTGAGCGGAGGGATTAATGAACCACAAACCTTCAGGGTGACCATTGTGACTTCAATCCTCTTATATTATTACATTATATAGCTTAAATTTAAATGTAAATTGAAAAGTATAATTTATTAATTGATATTAATCATAGAAGTCATTTGGAAAACAAAAAGTTGATAGTCGTTTCGCCGACAAAAAAATAAATGTAAAATGACAAAGAAAAATAATATTCATGTCAGATCTGTAGTTAAATAATATCATTATCAATTTTCCTATTTGTAAATTATAAAAAAAAATTCAAAAATAGTTTATTCATTTGATATGATGAGTGATTATAAGTACCCTTATTACTCTTTACCGTCAATATTATTTTCCTGCAGTATCTTCCTACGTGTAGGTACAATATTATTAATCTTCCGTGGTGCACGAAGGCAAAATATTCGAAATATCATATTATGTCATTTTACAATAGTAGTTAGTAAGTACCTAGGTACAATAGCTGGTATCTTGCACGCCACACCCTGCATACCAACATGCGTGAAACGGAATCTGATTAAACCAGCAAGTCCTCTTAATTATGAAGCCAATGAGCTATACTTGAGAATCCACTTAATGTATCAAACAACTTTGGTAATTGAATTTATATCAAATTTCGTTAATTTGAATAAAGCTAACTATAACAGCTGTACGCTCGTACGCGTGTTCAGCTCCTATTATGACTCAGTGTGTTCTACATTAGTTGTTCCAAGTGTAAGCTAATTGTATTAGCGTGAGTACCTATATATATATATTGTTATATTGATGTATGCAAATAATGAAACTCGCTAACAACAATAATGATATTATACTGTTCCATACATTTGCGTTCTTTTGTTTCCTGCGCCTACACGGTTAATGGACGTAATAAGTGATATTATTTCGCCGAATCGTCGATGCAATCTTTGGACTTTTTATTTCTGTTTCCTAACAAAATACTCGAGGGCGTGCGTTTTCACTGAACGTTCAGTTCGGGGTAAAAAAAAAACAGTACAGAGATTGTGATACAATCTATAAATCTAAGAGCCGAAGATAAAAACAAGATAAATCACCTAGCCACTTTGAGAGTGTTTAGAAATAATAATACTTTTTTTTTTTCTTAATTCGGCCCATTGGTTTCTTATCAATCCGCACACGCACAAGGGCCGAACGCCCGGGAAGGGGTGCGGCGGTGACGCTGACAGGGTGTCGGGAATGCGTGCGGGGGAGAGGAAAAAGGTCCGAATTGATTGAATTTCGTCACACACACGGTCGTTAAGTGTTCTGCAGCAAAGCACATTCGAGTGGTTTCAATGGTCTAATCGAATACGCGCGCGGGTCGTGTCCTACATAAACTTTATTGACTCTGACCACGAGAGTAATATATTATTATGTTATGTGTAAGGTATTGTCGCCGCCGCCGCAGGTACAGACGAAATCGAAAACAAATGCGCTGGTTATAATAATAATAATAATAATAATAATAATAGGTAGGTACCTAGGTAATAATATGAGCTGTTCTGCTCTTCGGCCGTTTCGGGCTTAATCGACAACGAGCGTTCCTCGTTCGGTTTTTATTTACGATCTTATAACGGTCGGCAATAAAGGATAACGCACCCTCGTACTTTCTTGGCCGCCGCCGAAGGTTATGTTGGCCCATACCTTTGAAATAATATAATATACTACCTTATGCAGTATTTTCACATGTAAGTTTCGTTGGCATAACCGTATTGTTGACTGTATTGACATTAGATAATATTATTCTATACGAAAAATATGTTTTATAATAATTTGATTACGACTTGTGCCGTCTACGTTTCATTTTTCATACATTTTTTTTTTTGAAACTGCTCCCTGGTAGTCGTTTTACGGCCACAAGTATAAGGACTATAAGGAATCAAATCTGTCCAAAAACGAGTTAGATATTTTTTTTTGAGTTACTGTGGTTTCAAAACTGATTTTCTTACCTACCTACACGATATGTTGGTATTATATTATATGCAGTTGAAATCAATCTATACTCGAATTGACTATCCTATATCAAAAAATATTATTAAAAAATAACCACACGTAATATATAGATATAATATAGGTAATTTAGGTATTATCATTTTACCGTCTTAGGTACTTGCCAATAAAATGTTATTTTTATCTTCTTGAATTTTTCAAAGATGTCACACGCTATGCGTAATAAATATTATTTTACATATTATAAAATATTACATTTTCTATTTATAAATATATACTGCAGAATTTCATCCATTTCGCATTAAAGTTCATTATTTTATGTTCTGAACAATGTAAATACATTTATACAGCGTATGAATATTACTTAAGTTAGATTTTACATATTAATACTTGGAGTACGATTGTTCAGTCGGCTTTAGTAGATGTACTATATACATTAATATAATATTTAGTCAATGAGTGGGTTTTGTTTAGTAACAACAATACGGATCTTCGAGTGCAAGTTTTTGTCGTGTGATTTCAATGCGTATGCTATCCTTCTGTTAGAAAAAGGGCTATACGTTGGGTTGCTTTTATATGTTTTTGTGCTTAATTATTATAGTTCTACACAACATGTTGTATCTTCACATACAAAGTGACTCTCGAATAACCACTGGTTGCGTAAGGATTCGAGTTTTCATCTCAAATTACAGTCGATAACTGATTTAATTAGGAGGTATAGTTATTGCATCCTGCAGTCCATGTCAAACAAAAAAGCGCTTCAATATCAATACGCATAATATTATGTAAATTCTAAATAGTATATGGGTCTCACGTTGTATAGTTATTATATTGCAGTCGATGCATCTGAAAGAATACCGACAAAGGTAATTTTGAGGTTTTACAATTTTTTTCTTTTTATCTCATTTCACGGTGAAAAATACTTTTGCATAATTTCAAAATATCAATCGCCAATGCATATGCGATATTAAATACACACAGCTCAACACGACAATATAACACATCTATAAATATGTAATGAAATGCATTTAAGGACTCTGTCTACTTTAAAATATACAATCATTATTGTGTAGATATACCCATATATACACATATATATACATA
>PVMI01005313.1:0-11266 GCA_008528875.1 Aulacorthum solani | reverse complement strand
AAATCTTCTACAGAATCAGTTTATATTATTCCTGTAAGTGGGGCGGTGCATTACACCAGCAGCACAACCTCCTGCCGACTTTGAGCAGTCTCCTCCCCAAAGCCGACAGGAAAGGCTTGCGTCGGACACGTCCTTTAGATGTTGACGGCCTCTGCCGGTCTCCGACAATGCGGACTGAATTCAAGTTTATATCGTCCGGTGTAATAATATTTTCAACGACGGAGTCTGCAATCATTGGCCGTCTAAAGCTCACTGGCATAACAGGCATCAGATTCGACCTTTCAATTCCAGTCAATAAAATAGTAGACGCTGTTCTTAGCTTTTCATCGGTGCATCGTACGACGAAATTCAGTGAATTTCGTATTGACGCCGACCGTAACGCGTCTTGCAACATCAGCGTAAAGAACGCCTCGCGATTTTCACGTCCTTCGTTTGACAAAATCTGCACGACAGGTCCTCTTTCCAGACGTATGATGTCGGTAGACAAATCCAATGACCGTCGACCACCAGCTGGCACGTTTTCACTGCTACCCGAACGTTCTAAATTAATTCCGTCATGAACTGCTGTATCGATACTTCTCGGAACAAAGTCCCACAGTGTTCTGTATTCTGAACCATGGTGTACAGCGTCAACGATCATTTGGCGTCTAAGATTCACCGGTTTCGGTTTCGACTTTCAATTTTATTCGATAAAACCGTAGACGCTGTCCTTGGGTTTCCACTGCTGCATCGAGCTTCGAAATTCAGAGGTGTTCTCAATGTTTCATGTTATTTTTACTGATTTCTGCAAAACTATTCACGGATACACTAGTATTGAAATAAAATGTTACGTCACCGATGACAAGTAAAGTAAAGCCCCATTATTGTGATTACCCATGTATACACGGAAAGAATATTGGCAGGTATAGTGTTTCATATAATCCTCCATGTAATTTCTGTCATTATAGCTGAGAAAATCACAGATAAGTATAAAGTTCCATCTTTTGAACTGTTGATAATTTGGAACTCATAAAATTTGAGTTCATAAACTGCACCATTGCGTGTGTGCATCTGTAAGATAAAAGTTATTTATTTTCTCAATGCTTCAAAGATGAAAAAAAACACAAAGTATTATAAAAGTAGTTTCAGTTCTAGGAAAAATAAATTAATTCATTTTTAAGCAAACCATTTTTAAGGGGTCGGATTTAGGCAATACCCTATATCCATCGAGAGTGATGTGTGACTGTGTGTGAAGTGATGACTGATCGTTAGTGTGTGTGAGTTCCCCAAACGCTAATGTAATCAAAGATAAGTTACGGCTAGGATTCTTGGAAATCTGTAAGATAGGTAGGTACTCACAACTTACACACCTGCAGTCACACTTTACTGGTCACTATATTTTGCGGTCAAAAAAGTTTCAACACGAAATTCTCAAAAAGCAGATGAAATTTCACCCATTACCGAAAGCTCGATTTTAATTTTGAAATGAACTCCTAATCCTCTTTTCTAGGATATTGGGTATGAAATGGATTTTCTAGTTGTTATATTGGTTTAGTATAGTACCAAATTAATTTGAATATTGTTTTTTCAGGATAAGTACACGTCTTAATGAAAGAAGAACCGAAACTCACTTGGAAATTCTGCAAAATATCTTTAATATCCATGATCTTTCGGGACAAGTATCTTCATCCCGGCTCCTATATTTATACCCATTGACCTATCGTGTTATGGTAATACGTGTATTGGTTATTTACAGTGATGAATTAGAGCATTTAAATAATATGTGACGAATGTAAGTGTTTAATGAAAGAATAAATAAATAAGTGCAAAATTTCATTCTTTTAATTTATTTATTTTTGATTATATATTATGTTTTCGACAATAAATTGGTTTGGATTTTCAACACGATTTAAAATATAGGTAACTCACTAATCAATCTGTTAACATCATTGGGACATTATCATTTTATCAATAACTATTTTAAAGTGAGGTATTTGATATTTTTGCCTCTTCCAAAAATAGTTCTTAGCTACGCCACTGGTTGTCGTCAAATCACAAATATTGACGTATTTTACATTTGGTCGCAACAGCCAAAATAAATGTTAAACTGGCAAAAGTAGTATATTTTTTAAAATTTTTATTTGATACCAATAATTTATTTAAATATATTATAATTATATTTTAATACAAGAACTTATTTTTAATATATATTTAATGCTTAATATATAAAATAAAAAAGTAAAAAAAATAATAGTACATAGTATGTAATAAGTAGAATACATTTCAACTTTAATCTAAAAAGAAAAGTTCCTATTAGCTATTACTTATTAAGCACAATTTAATATTCGTATACACATACATAGAAACATAGAATACTGATCAAGTTTCGTTTAAATTTTAATACTTACACTTCGGTTTAATTGAGCTGCAGCCCTTGCAACTAATACCAAATAAATCAAAATATACAGAATTTTAACAATATTTATGTAACATACCTATTACATAATATTATAATACTTAGAAAATAAGAAAATTTTCAAACTTGACCAGTTCAATTTTCTTAAAATAATTGTTTATAAATAATTTACAAAATCTTAAAAATCACTGATTTTAGTAAGTAAATAACTTAAATCATATCATCGTATACACACAAATACAAGTTTTATTATAATAATCTCTATTTCAAAAATTAAGTACAAGCTATTTCTAAGTGGAATTCCTAAAAAAACAACAGAATGGTGTTGTGAGTTGTGACTTACACAAACTATACCTAATTAATAATATGTATGTTAAAAAATAATAGTCATTAATTGTTATTAATTTAATACTGTACAGATAATTATTGTTATATATCATAAAGACTTAAGAAAAAAACAACAAACAAAAATGGCAGTAGTACAGCTGGATTACCTGTAAAAACTAGGTACAAAATTAAAATTAATTACAACTCGAATAAACATAAGACTAACTAAACATTTTATAATTATAATAACTAACAATAAAGAAATAAACTACAAATACTAGCATGAAATAAATTATGTCAGCGTTAAGCTTAAGTTGCAACTAATAAATATTAATAAACGAAAAGCAAAATCATCAAAATTTAAATTTATTCAATGGGTATGGTGGTAATATTTTATTAATTTAACTGCACAAGTTGTATCAATTATTTTTCAATTGAGATTAGTTTTAAATTAAACACGAGAGTATGCCTTAATAAGTTATACAACAGAAATACATAATATGACTAAGACTTAAGAGTACACAGGAAGTATTTGGATAAAAAAACTATAAGTGTCAGACACTGTCAGTGATAAATAAATATGAAAAATATAATTACATTATAACTATTTAGAGTTCTCATAACTTATAAATAAATGTTTAATACTCAATATTTTAATACTTTAACTAGAAAGAGATACCTAAAGATTAATTACAATGGGAGATACATTAAAACTATCAAGTTTCTTTAACTCAGTCGCAAAGATTATTTTTCTACACACAAGTCTCGTCATTTTCATCACTATCAGATTTATTAGTTCTCGCAAGAGTATAACCAGAAGCCTTATGCGATTTTCTCATGTCCTTTTTCCTTTTGTTGGCATCCGTCCATCTCTCTTTTTTTGGCGTAATTGTTTCATAAGTGTGATTCAATGGATTTGCACTAGAACAGTCAGAAACTATCACATGAGGACTACTGCAAGTTTCTTTTTCGCTTATGTTCCTCCCACAATCAGTGACACTGTCTGAAATACCTTCACAACTAGCACCACTCATTTGGCTGGTTACAAATTCTTCGGTAGAATAGTCTCTTGGTTGCATATACTTATGTTGATATTGTGTACGGCCATCTACCTCAACATACTCATGATCAGTAATGGCACTGTCTGAGAATACACCATTTTGTTTCAGTTCCAGTCGTAGATTATTGGTTTTACCATTTTGACAGTAGTAAGCACCATTGTCTGTTAGTTCTGGTGAAGTCAATGGCGGACGTCGAGGTAAATTATTTTGTTTCCTTCTTTGTTTTTTGAAAAACCGCTTTGCTACAGTTATTTGATGTGGATTGTAATAATCAATTTGACGTTCAGCATTTAATTGATGTCGCATCATAACAAGTTGTAATTGAGGTGATCTAAATGATTGCAGTGACACAACTTCACTATTGGACTTTGGCCTCACAGATTGAAAACTATCAGTTCTAATGGAAGGAGCGCGGACTGAATCTACAACTTTTTTTCTTCCCCAGCGATGTTCTTTAAGTTCTACAAATGCGTTCTGAACATCATTTCGTACGAATATGTAAAGCCACATTATCAAAAAGTTTTGAAATATATTGAAACAAGCAAACCATACACCTAACCATAGTTGTATGGTTGGACTGTGCATAACTGCTACATTAAAATAAGTCATTGCAACAGACAACAAGTATCCCAACAGGGTTCCATTGAAAAACCTCAGTTGGACCATAGGAGACTGTTCGGGATCTTCAACTTTGCTCGACGGAGTCGTGAGGCTGCGACAACTATTGTGTTCTACCATGCTATTTGTCTGATCCAATAGTTCTAAGTCAGTGGCTTGAGTACCTTCTGAAAGTTGTACGTTGGAGTCAAGATCGTTTGCAACACAGGAAACGATTAAACTCAAGAAGAAAATACTGATAACAACCACTAATGCCACACTAAGAATAAAACCAAAGGCAGGACCCGGTTTTAAGAAGCAATAATCTCCTTCATGTCCTCCATAACCAGGTAAATTGACAGCACTTGACATTCCACACAATAACATTGGTATGCCCCAGCCAACCATATATATACCCAATAATGGCTTTTTTACAACAACATCTTCATGTGGAATATTCATACCACCGCCATCATCAGATGGAGTACCAGCTGGAAGGAATGGCTTATGCACACGCTTACACAAAACTCTAAAAGAAAACAAAAATTATTTTAAGCATACAACTACCTTAAAAGACTAACACTTAATATTCATAGACATCTCTCTACATCAAGGTACATTATTTTTTTTTAATTAAATATAAATTGAAGCAACTACGCTTATCAGGTTTTGTTTTACAAAATTAAATTACTAGTATTATCAGTTATTAAATATAATGAATTAACCACAAACTATTGCCATCATGTTTTGCTAAATGTGGGGAAAAGGCTCCTCAGAAATTTATACTAAAGATAAAAGCAGCCCAGCCAAGTATGTCATTTGCGAGGCTGTTCAACTTCCAGGTACAAAGGATGTCAAAAATGCAAAGCACTTCTCAAACTTTGCACAAAAACTCATTCAAATCGTCCTCACCTTCCCAAAGGTACTTACGTCTCCGTTGCCGATTCTAATACTATCCCATTTACCAATATCTCCATTAGCGATAAACCATTTTCCAAACTTATTTCAGAATTTTCTGTATTAATAAGTCCTCTCATTTCCCTCCCTAAAGCCGTACTAAATAAACAACATATTAATGTATTCTATATTTCTACAATTACACTTTATTATTCTTTGGGTATTAATGTACATCTAATAAGTAATTGTAGAGCTAGAATAATTATAACTATAGTCTATTTATATTTAGAAGCGACCCAGGCGGCAGACTTAAGCACATGGGCGTGGTCTCATAGCTCACTTTTATCTTAATTACCACCGCCGACGGGAGTGACACATCATTCAGTTGGGCCTGACCTGTCTGCCGCCGACAAAAATTGGCCGGGGCCTGAGTCGCTTCTAAACATGAATAGACTATAGAAGCTAATAAAAAAAAACCACTTACTTAATAGTCACTGTCATCCAGAACAATGGAGCTAAACTAAAAAATTGAATGAGCAATCCTATTATTTGACAAGTTCTAGGATTTTCAGTCCGATGAATACCATTACTAATTAAATTTAAGAAAAAAAGGATATTAGAGACATTTTAAACATTTACTTTCTTAGTGTTATACTAACCAATAGATTAAATAGAACATTGCCATTGCAAACCAAGTATTGGGAAGAGAGTGCTTCAATTTTTTAGCCATTTGTATATTGCTATTGAGTACCACAAATAGAGTGACTGAAAATAAAAGAAACGTACTTCCAACAAAAGTCCCAATGTAAATTGATGTATGCGCAAACAGTTTTGTTTTTTTTGTAACCGTACTGAAACATTTTATTAGGTAAATTAACATATATATTTAAGTTTTAAAATAATAGAAACCATTTTCGTACATATTTGTTGGTGGAAAAATATTATGCACCAATGTTGGGCTCATGGTCAATGCAAAATAACCAAATCTATTACACGTGTACTCCAACATGCCGCCAGTAATGCGTGCTAGCTGACAACTGGTGTTTGGATTTATATCCCATAATCCCGACAAAGGATTCCACCACGATGGGCTTGGTCTCATTGTCAAATAATGATCATAATTTTCTGGTTGACGTAATGTTAAGATAAGTGGTTCTGGTACAATTTCTATTTCAACACCAACTAATTTTGTTACTAAAATACAAGATTTTATTTCTGTAGGCAGTAATGTGACATTGTCTTCGGCTGTTATCATTGGCTCAGGAAACATTTTACCATCTTCATACACTATGAATACCAATTTTATTTCGTTACCAAGCAAATCTTTCTTCGAGTCACTCATAAATAACGAACTTGGTACTTTTATTGACGCTTCAATAATCTAAGTTAATTTAAATATGGCAACAGTTAATTTATATGGTCTAAATTTGTATCCCATAGGATTACAAGATTAATATTTGGAATTATTTGTATAAAAAATGTGTGATATGAATTTACTTTGTTTTGATAAAGACTATCATTGTTATAAACATGACACATCAATGAATTCATTGTAGTTGGAGAATCTTGATCTCGACCCCAAATACATATTAAACCATTGAAATTTTCTTTTGAAATAATAAATTCTTCCATCGCTATAGCTGATGTCTGAAATCAAATTTATATTCTAATTTCAATTGTTTAAATATTTAAAAATCACAATCATTTTCAATTTACCCATCTAGAATTTAATGTTGAAGTAAATTCTAAAGAAGTTTCCAAAGCATTAACTAGTCTGGAGGTGGACTTGTCATTCTTTTGAGCAGCTAATAGTAATTCTCTAGGTAGTTCAGCCATTAAACTTATTAAATCTACAACGATTGGAGCTAACTAATAAATATAAAAATGCATGTTAGATTTAATAAAACACATTTAAAATATAAAATTAAAATACCGATTTTTCATTTCGTATAACATCCAAATAGTCATCAACTATGTCTGCAATAAAACTAATATCAAGGTTATCTTTAATTTCATTAAAATGATCTCTGGTGTAATTAAATAACTTTCTAGCTGTTTCTGAGTTATCTTTATGAGTAACATTTGTCTAAAAATGAAATTAGTTATTTTCAATATAATTGATATTTATTATTGATAATCACCATACCTTGGATAGTGTGTAAAAAATACGAGTGGTTGGACTAATGTAGGGACAGTCTAGAGTATCAGGTGTTTCCCACACACCATTCAAATTACAATGTCTACTGACTGTGCCTTTAGCTAAAGGTTCAACTTCTTCATTTGCTTGACATTGTTTAACAGGTGTTACATCTGAGACGGTACGGGTCCAAGCATATATTCCTTTATTGTCTTTACTTTCTAAAATTATTAAAAAAAATTTTCGATTAAAATATACTAACACAAAATAATGTAAGACAATAGTTAAATGTATTATTGTTACATCACCTTCAACTCCACAGAATTTAGTTTTATTTGAAATAACGGTCAGTGAAATTGATTGAATTCGAGTCCCACTAGAAGAGTTCAATTTACATTCATATTTTCCAGTATGATTTGAGTTAAGTTTTACTATTGACAAATTACTGTGAAAGAATACCAATCAACATTTTAAAATACAGTTTATTAATGTTTTTCATAATAAGCTCATATAAGTAAAATTACAAGTTTAAAAATCAAATAACAAGACATGTTATAATTTTTGAACCACAAAAAAAATGATAGTCTCAGCACTCACCTTTGAATTAAACCAGTGTTTTCAAAATCTCCATCGGTAACAATTATTGAAGCATTAGTATTCAATGCATTTAGGTTCCAAGTCAAAACAATACCTTCTAGAGCATCTGTGCCAACAGCACGACATAATAGTTCTATTGAATCTCCTTCAAAGAGAATCTTTACAAAAAAAGGATAGTTCCAAATAGTAAATAAATACATGAAATTACATAAATTATGTTTCAAACACCAGTAGAATAGATGGTAAATAAATTTAAAATTACCAGACTTGTGTAAGGTAAAATTTCAATGGCTGGAGGTGTATTTGATTTTGGGCGTACACAGTTCAACATATCTAGATGTAGATTTTTAATAGGCGTGTCTTTCAAGGAAGTAGGTTCATGACATTCAGATTTCGGTCCTAATTTTACTTTTCTTTTATCTACCCACTCAAGAAATCCAGAAATTTCACAATCACAAACTAATGGGTTGTCTGATATATCTCTATCAACAAACAAAATAATTTAACATAAAGAATGCAATTATAAATAGTTAATACTTACAGTCTATTGAGATGATTCAAAAATGTAAACGTATTGCCTGATATTTGAGCAATAATGTTTTTGTTTATTTTCCTGTACAATAAATATAATCATCAGTAAAGAGATTTTAATTTAATATTTTCAAGCTATTTGACAGCGATTTAAAATTAAGTAAATACTAATTATTGTAGTAAATTCATCTTACAATTGTTCCAATGAAAAGAGCCCTTCAAACATGCCTTGAGATATATTTCTGAGTTTGTTGTCAGTCAGTGTCCTATAGTTAAATATACGTTTATTATAAGGAATGTCATTACCGATTTAAACAACTCACAATATTTTAAGATTTGGCGTGCCGCGAAACGCTCCATCTTGAATAATAGAAATTAGGTTTTTGGTCAGATCTCTGCAAACACACATAATAGGTACATTATATTTCATAAAGTATGCAATAATATATTCAAAAATAGTCTCTTACAGCCTTTGCAAAGTCAGAATGGGTATGGCGTTTGTGGGCAGAGCGGCAATAACATTGCTGGACAGATCTCTAAAAGCAAACATACACAATAATATAGTATATTGTAAAGTCAAGGAATACGGATTAAGTGGACGCAGTGGTTTACATGACTTACAAGAATGTGACTCCGGTGAAATTAGACAGCTGAACCAGGGGTATCTCGCTGAGATACATGACAGGCTTGTCGAGCCCACCACATTTGACTTTGTTGAACTTGTCGCTGACCCTCTTTTTCGGGCAGACGCATCGCTCCGGACACGCCGCAACGTCCGTAGACGTTAACCCCACCGCAGCAGCCGTTTTCTGCGATGCTACAGCGCCGACCAACAGCAAACACATGGCCCACAGCCATGCACCCGGGTACATGACGACAGTTGACGATCGACAAACCTCCTGTCACACAACCGACCTCGGTCCGCAGTCTACACCGAAGCAGCTCGGAAGAACACCTCCTCTTCGTCCTCGTCGGACGCTTTCATCGCGGCAAAAGTACCTGGGTACGAAGAACCAACATGCCAGACAGGAAAGGCTCGCAAAGAGCCACCACACACTATTCTATTTTCGTTACGGCGTTAACGGCGATTTACCAGGTACCTGTCTGCGAGCGACCTCGAGCATTTTCGGTTTGTTTACAATTTTTTTTTTTTTGTTTTCGTCCGTCGCCGTTTATCGTCGAGCATTGTTATTATTATTATTATTATTATTATTATTTATACATTTATTATGTAGAGATTATATTTTATTATTTTCTTCCCTCTCCAAAAGATAAAAACATAACCTCAAAAGCGTCTGCCGTCGCTACTCACTTCGTCAAGGTGTCGAGGGTTGTCACATCGTCTCGTCGACCATCGAGGCGACAGCGGCGGCCCGCAACTTGCAACGACGGTATTGCAATATTATTATATATTGTCATTGTTGTCATAGTTAACCACGGTTCAAGGTCGTACCACAGAAAAGTTCAATGGTCGTACTATCGCTTACGTAGTATTGTTCTATGGTAGTAGTGGTTAAATTTTTTTTGTTATCGCTCAGATAACGCTATTATTATTTATTAGTCATTATCACAGCAAGAGGAGATAATGTCATAATTGTTATTATTACAATTTACAATTTACTATTTACCATAATATTATCATTGAATTCATATTTTATTTTGTGCGCAAAAGGACCAACCGTCGAAATTCTGACATTTCTTTTTATATTGTCGGTTTCTCAATAATTATTTTGCATTCGGGCACGCCTCTATTCTGCACATTACTGTTTTCACTGCGAGTGATGTTTTGAAATCGTTCGAGTCACTACAATCAGAGATGTCGAATACCAACGTCAACGTTAGTTTTGCTTGCCAGCGGTGTTTCTCGCCGATCAAATTGGACAGCTCGTTCAACAACATCAGCGAACACACCATCGCTGAATTGTCACGTAAGTGCTAGAGTGATTGACATGTATTGATCTCGCCACGGTGTATCTAATGGCTGTTGTTGTTTGCAGTGCCTATCGTCACATGTCCAGAAGTTGATCTTGAGTCCCAGGCCAAGCACATTGATTACATGATACCCGGTTTTCACTTGAACGATTCGTCCAGTGGAAATAATGGTTTCACATTGTTGGGCGAAGGGGAGACGCCGACTCTTAGTCATCAAATGAAGGTCAGTAACATGTAAATATTGTAGTTTATAAAAAAAACATGTCAAAGCATATCATAATTTCACATATGTTTTTTTAGTATTTTATGTATAATATTATAATCATTGTATGATTAATTTGTGTAGGTGGCAGCCAACCTTTTCGATATTGTGTCTGGGAATTCAAAGGTAAATCATCCACTGTGTGATGAGTGCACCGATGTATTGATGGACATGATGGAAGAGGAGCTGCAACAAGCTGAAGCGGACCACATAGATTACAGCAATTACTTGAAAGAGTTTGTACCATTTTTATTTTATTTTAGACCATTGTTATTAAATGATAATATTTTATTCATTGCTTAGACTTTCCACTGAAGAATCAGAAGACATGGATGCACTGAACAAAGAGTTGGAAGACGTTAGTAGTAAAAACATAATTTTTTATTATTTGATATGCAATAGTGAACAGAGTACCAATTGAACATGTGGGTGATAAACTTCATTAAAAAGTCCACTAAAAAAGTCACTACAGTCAGTGCGAGATAGATTGACACAGCGGCGGCACACCTCATAAAGTTAACATAAATGTA
>PVMI01005299.1:683-10704 GCA_008528875.1 Aulacorthum solani | reverse complement strand
ATTGTGATTTGCATAATATATGGCGTTGAATATTTTAAATATATACGATTTGAATCGCAGCTCAATAGACTTCTACCCAATGTTATACATTTTTAGATTCTGAGCAGAGCGATGAATGTATTGATTTTACAATGATGTGTTTTTTTGTGTGTCTGTTTACATGATAAGTAGTCAAAATAATGCTTTGATTTTCAATAAAATTCAACTAAAAATTATAATTCTCAGTAGTTTTTTAGTGGAAATAAATAAAAATATATATATAATTATTATTTAGGTTTTTATTTTATCTATATAGTATTATTTACTCTGTTAGAATTAGTTCAATTTTATCTTCCTGATGCTTAAATAACAATGCTACCTAGTTTTTAGTTGTCTGTATATAGTTTACTTATTTATGTACATACATTGATAATATGACAAACATTTAAAATTAAGAGATTTTATTTCCACATTAATATATAACTATATGTATTACTTATAAAAAATGATTGACGTAAATGTTTGCATTCATTTTTAAGAAATTGGCCATAATTGTAATACTATTTGTATTAGAAGAGTAAAAAAAAAAAAAAATAATAATAAAAGTTCTGAAAATAAATTATTACGTTTGAATAAATTATTCAAAAGCATTTAAGCATTTATAAATGTTAGAACAACTAAAACAAACCTGGGTCTCAATATCATTATGGCACATTTCCATTGCTTTACAAATAGAAACTCTTTGCCTTCTTAATTGAATCAATAATAAAACTAATTCTTCATGCGTTTGGCCTAGGAGCTCACCAGCAGAAACTGTCAAGTTCCATTGACTATTCTAATGATTTAATGTATATAAAGAAATAATAAATTAAAATTAAAATAAAATAAATAAAAATTGCAATAAAACAAAATCAAGCGTGACTAATATCAATTATTTGGGACATTATGAATTCAACAAAACTTACCCTAATATTTCTGTTGCTGGAATAAATATTTTTACTGCCCATTGTTTCATTTATCATTTTATTGATTTCTTGGTATTCTCGATGAACTGGACCTTGTCCAATCGCTGATCCGCAACCGGACACTAAGAAATAAATATGATAGACATGCAATTTAAAATATAAATTCATTCGATTATTATAATATATTATATTATGTCACTAATCAGTGTTATTTAATACCTTAGTTTATAAAACCCTTATGTATACATCATATCGATATTGATACTTATAATCATTACTTCTAAAATGTACACATTAATAGTCAACTAATAATAGTATAACTTTTATATAACCTATATATTGTAATATATTATTTGTTTTTAATTTTATATAAGAGGAAAAATGTTTGTATTTAATAACCTGGCGAGCTTGTTGGTGTTTCGTCTGAACGGCGACTTAGCGATGGCGGCCTTGTGTTTGATTCGGCAGGCGTCAATATCACTTGTCTCTCGGAAGTACGACTGAACACGCGCGTTGCACCCAACATCACGGCAGGGACAGTGGACATGAGGTCCCACTGTCTTAACTTCTCCCTGTCCAGTTGCTCCATTGATGGTGGCCGGGTCATCGGGTATAGGCCCTCCTCTAAAAAAGACTGGGATCCACTCTTGCATCTACCCTTCTTAACAGACCGATAATCGTCCTTATATTCTTTATGGCGGTCAAATACAGCTTCATTAACATACATTGCTTCATTTCTTTTGCTATTCAAAATATCTGCACTTTGACGACCAGTCTTTTTTTCAGGTTCGGCATCCAAATTATCTAAAGACCTTGATCTTAATGGTAAATTTACAATGGCCAATTCAGTTGCTCTAGGTGATTTCATTTCTGCTGTACGTAACAATCTCGATATTGCCTCTTTTGGAGATGTACATTTTCTAGGTTCTAAATTACAATAAACACTATCATCAAGCACACCTTCAAGAGAACGACTTCGACGACGCATTGTAAATCCTTCTGCACCTTGCGGTTCTGGTGTTAGTGACCTCAAATTTCCATTTGAAATATCTGAATAATAATAAGGGGCACCAGGCGGTGGTTCAGAATTTTCTAATCGTCTATTCTCTAAACTTTTACAATAGTTTTCATAGAACCTATCACATTCTTCTATATTCTGTTTATCGAGGTAATCATCTAAATTAATATCTATTTCATACATGCCATTTCTACTTCCAATTGAATCTAAATCTCCATTAAAGGCTGTTTGTTTTTCTTTTTTACCAGAATCTGAATCAGATTCAGAAGCAGATTGTATCAGTGATTCCATTTTTTTTCTAATAGATTTAAGCTGATTGTCTTTATCAAAGTTCATGGGTGGTGGAGAAACTAGATCACTATCTGAAGAATCATGGGTATCTTCATTTGTCGCAGCTCCTAAATAATAAGAAGCTGGTCTAAATGTATCAGATAAACTGAATCTAGGATGACAAGGAGTATCAAGTGAGTCTAAATCTTTTGAAGCTTCATCATCAGCATCTGAACTATCAGATTTGATTGAACTGTTAACATTTGTCGACGATTTGAGAATGTCGGGTAAAATTTTATTTTTTACCTCTGTATAAACTGGTTCATAATTGGAATTAGTTTTATAAGCTATGTATTCATAATGCGATTTTTTGTCTAGTTTTGGTGATGGAGCAAGTATAGGTCTAGAATTTTGTGTCATTTCAACATAATTTTCTTGATCTTCAGTATCAACTATCACTAGCTTGGATTTAGAAATATCTTCTTCTAATGCTGACTTTTTAGATGGTGTCATAGGCAAATAATACTGTTCATCATTTGGATCAGCTTTTTGTCTCAACACATCTACAACTTCTGGATCATCTTCATCAGTTGATAGTGCCTCAGTGCGCTTTGAATTTGGTATAATGGGTTCAATAAGTTCTGTATCACTTGATGTTTCATATAGCAGTGTTTCCGTATCACTAAATACACAACGTTCATTTTTCTTTTCAAAATTTGCTAATAGATCTCTAACAGATTGAGGGTTTTGGGCAGTTGAATACCTTATATCTTCTTTTTTCAGAGATGAAATTTGAGCTTCATTAGAACTATATGAAGATGATTGAAGTGGTTCTTTCATATCATTAAATTCAAAATTTTTAATTAGATTTTGAATTCCATTTGTTTTCTTACCAAAATCAAATTTCAATAGACGATCAATATCAGGATCTTTAGATGAAAGAACACTACCCATTTGTAAAGTGTCATATCCACTGTCTGAATGCCTACTGTCTACTAATAATGTATCATCTTTAAAATAGGAATTTGTTGAACTCGCAGTTTCGTCAGAAAGATGTTGCTTGACCACTGGTTTAGTATAAAAGTTAATTGTGTTGGTGTATTTTGAGTCTGGAGTGATTTCGTTGACATTTTTTACTGCTGACACCGGAGTATCTACTTGACTTTCTCTGTCTTTAACTTCTAGGATAAATAATTTTCCAAAATTGTTAAATAATCCATTGTAAAATACTCTTGCACATGCAGTTAGAGCGAGCTTCGGATAAATCCTTAAAGGACATCATCCATTTGAAAATATTGTGTTAAAATATTAAGTACTACTTAAAGTTAGTTGACAGAATAAGAAGAATATATTTACCACAAATAAAGGCATTCTACAAATTTAGTAATAAGAGTTGCTTAACTTATTTTATATTAAAAGTAAGCTGGTAATATAGAATTAATATTTATCTTACCTTCATCATCTGAATAGTTGAAATCATTTTCAATTGTCAAGTCATTTTTAGAATAACTAAAACTGTCGTTGTTATACTTGCTGTTGTAGAAATTATTAGTACAATTGACAATAGTTTTTTCTTCATTTTTAAGTCGATTATCAGTTATTTTTTTGTAATACTTAGATAACTCATTTTGAGCTGAACCACGATTAGAAGATCCGGAAGACTTACGAGTCAAAGTAGATTGAAGCATTCGCTGTTTCCAATCTAAAAGACGTTTCATAGATTCTTCTCTCTAAAAATAAATGTATGTATAGTAAACTTTTTTTTCAAAGAGTTTTTGAAACAATTCATTCTACTAACCTGTTGTGATTTCCGTTCTTTATCTCTAGAGTCAATGCTATTTCTTCTTTGTAAACTAGTACTTCTTTTATGTTCATTTTGTTCGTAATTACGCTTGTCAGTATTCCTACCAACTCTAGCGCTAGCTGATCTATTGAAAGAGTTAACATATTCACTCCACCTTTTTTCTTGTTCTTTAATATAGTTTCGATGATTTTTCATTTGTGCAGAAGAAGCATCTACTGGCTCAGCTTTTATATCATTCAGATAAATTCCAAGTTGCCTCAATGATAAAGCCGGTGTCCGATTTAAGTTTGTCTCTTTACTCAAACTCTGAGAAGCTTGTCTCATTTTTTCTGCATACGCATTTTCTGACCAATAACTATCCGAATTGTCTACAAAATCTAAACTAGATTTTGGTCTTTTAACATGTTTCACTGTATTGTAATACTCAGGAGATTTATATGAAGAATTAGTGCTAGGGGTTGGTGTCTGATAAGCACGTCTTACATCATATTCTAAAAAATCAGCACTATGAGGTCTGTAAGAATATTTTTTTTCTCTATATTTAATAGGACTTGGTACATATTCATCAATAACTTCTTCATACTCGCTATGATTAGAATACTTGACATCATGACGTCCATAAGTATCGGGTGTTCGACGTTCAGAATTATTTAATTGAGACCTATTTAAATTTTGGACTAGTGATAATGGCTTATACTGAGGTTGAGCTATTTGAGGATGATCTTCGTGTGGTTCAGTCACACGTCTAGGTTTTGGGGGTGCATTGGCATAAAGAGGTTGAGCAATTTGACTGTTTTGAGCTTTGTAAGTTATATCATTGTTGTAATATGATCGTGGTGTTGAATAGAAAGATGAACTTAAGAAACCTGTATCCATATCATCTAACTTATTAATATATTGGGAACGTTTTATGTTGTTTCGTTCATTGTACCTGCTATTAAATACATTATTTTAAAATCAAGTCCATAAAAACTGTATTTTTATTTGTTAAATATAAATAATTACCCATAGTTTTGTTGTAAAATTGATGCCAAGCTTAAAGCATTCATCCACTGAACCATAAGCTCTCTGGTATCTGAAGCAAAATAATATGTTCTCATATTATCATGCTCAGCTTTGAAACTAAATTTTCTGTAAACTTTATCCTCTGAAGGACAACATGGGGATATTTTATATGATGGCAACAATATTGAACCTAAAAGTTTTTCTTCCTCTTCATCTAGATTGATAAAAAAACAAACAAAATCATAATTATAAATTTTAAATTTTTAAATTTATTTGATTGAAAAGAACTTACTTTTATAATAAAAAAGACAGTATTCAGAAAGAACAAACCATCGTTTCTTCCATAACATTAAACCTTCGCTTCCTTGCTTGTAAAGCCAGCCTTGCAATGTAACAGAAGCAGATGGTGGTCTTTTGATGAGTGGCGATTTTAAAGGACTAGATCCAATCATAGCTCTCCGCATAGGTTGGGTCACCACAACAGAGTTCTAAAAATTATCAAAAACTATTATTAATATCCTTAAGTTTCACATTTTTACCATTATTAATGATATACTTAATTTATTTCATATAATAATTATTTGTAAAAAATAATCATAAATTAAATTACAAAAACAATCCCAAGTTGTATTTGATCTTGTAAAAATAATATCTCATGTAACGATGCTCATTTCTCAGTATCACAATATATCAAGAGTTCAAAATGCTAAATATCTAGGTTTAATTTTCGAT
The DNA here is from genome assembly GCA_008528875.1 of Aulacorthum solani. Taxonomy (NCBI): domain Eukaryota; kingdom Metazoa; phylum Arthropoda; class Insecta; order Hemiptera; family Aphididae; genus Aulacorthum; species Aulacorthum solani. Next base: position 4,931 of record PVMI01005299.1, on the reverse strand, counting down.
AAAGTTTTAAGTTTGGATTTATATGTTAATACTTTGGTTATAAGACTACATAGTTTCACCTCTAATTCTATAAATTACATCATGTTCTTTCCATTCATACTTTGCATATAGGTACTGTATTTAGGTATTTTTCAAGCTATACTCTAATACCGTTGCTAGTTTTGGGAGACTCAAATAAAAATGCTTTATACCTCTTAATAACTCAACAAAAACAAATTGTCTAGCACAAGTTAGATTGCTCATGATAATTTTAAAACATTTAATGTTCTACCTATTAAATTACTATTTAAGAAAATAGCTATTATTATTATGGATCATAAAAACTTAAATAATTGGGTAAACTTTAATGATAACAAGAGAAAACATCTAACATTTTAATGCTAAGATTAACTATTTAGATATTTTTCGATAAAAATTGTAGACTATCTTGCACCGGCCTATAATAGTTCTATGGCTTTAAATTTAAAAATAAATATTTATTTAAATAAGATTTTTAGTGTTAAAAAACATATACTTGAATGGTTTTTTCATCCTGTATCTAACAATTAGATTATATATATATATTTATTGTGTAACAACACAAATTTTTCTTTAAAAGTAAAATATTAATAAATATGAACTTGTACATAAACAATATTTTTTTAAGTTTGTAATTTTATAACTGATATACTCTGTACATTATAACTTTCTATCTCCACAACGAGCTCTAAAAGAAGTCTTAAAGAAGGTAAATAATTCATGTAAAATATTTTGTGTTTTGTTAAATATGTGAATTGATAGAAATATAAATAAAAAAAATCTTTAACTGAAATAAATCATAATGTAATTATTTAATAACTAATAATACATTTTGGTAAGACACTATTCATTATTGTCAATTTGTGCAACACATGGTGGATACGCAAAGATTTACTACCTTTTATTCCTCAAATAGACAAATATTTTAAGCTAAGTCTAGATTAATATGTTTTTACACATAGCTATTGAGTTTTATGTAGTCTTACGGGAGTAAAAAATGTGGACGATTCCTTCGTCACAGAGTTCATAGATAAGTGTTTTTTGCATATTTGAGAATTTTTCATGAGTTAGGGAATATTTAGATTATTTATCATACTATGGAATATTTTGAAAATTAAGAGAAAAAAATACCAGTTTATTTTATTTTTAAAATTATTGTTGTTAATTTTAATACTACAGTACCAAAAAAATATTTTTTAACAATATTTTTTTTTTTATAAAGTTTTGAGAAAAAAAAACATGCAGTGATAGTATTACTTTGTCGCTGTCATAGACCACAGTATAATACAGTCACTGTGCAGTGTGCCGTAATGTATTATTTTAACTAACCTACACTGATAACAATAACATATTGGTCCATCTAAAGTAAAAAATATGTATTTTGGTTTAGGATTTGCATATTTTTACAACAATAGAAAAAACTGTTTAACACAAAAGACATTAGTTTAACTATATTACTACAGTGCAATATTATTTTATTATGCAAGTGAATACTAAGTAAAACTTTACTATTGTAAAAAAAAAGGTACAAAACCATTGCATATTTAAGCATATGAGGTTTATTGATTGTTTTTGTATATTTCTCTACTTTTTCAGAGAGTATAAGGAGAACATTTGTAGGTTTTATAAAGAGTATTAGCATCATACTTTAGATTTTTAAGAGAATATAACATTATAAATCTGGACTTTAAATTAAAAGACGTAAGAAGTACAAACTAACAATAAAATTTAAAATTTAAATTAAATTGAGGTAGTACCCGACAAATAAATTGTTTGGAGTACATTTTTATTAAGTTTGAACAAACAAATTAAGAATCTTCGCCTAAATTATTATTTTATTTATAACATTTATAAATGAATCAAGTTTTTATTATAATAATTTGTCAACTCAATACAATTTTGTTACGGGTCATTTTAAAGTATGTTAATGACATCAGCAATCCCCAATTTGATAATATAATGATATTTTACCGGTTTTTATTTAATTCATGTTAAATTAGTACCTATAGAAAAGTTATTAATTAAATAAATATTAAATATATTGCAACAATTTGAGTACATTATTTAAAATTTTAAATATATTAATTAAATTAATGTTACAGCTATCCCTTTAGAGCATAATAGTACATTTATTTTTTATTTTTTTAATCTTCTAATTGAAGTTACTGGTTACACATATAATATATTTATAAAGTTACTATTTCTATTTTACTTATTGTGTTATGGAAATACAGATTGTAAATTTTCTAAAGAAAAAAAAAAGTTACTATTTTACTTTGTTGATTGAAAGTATAATCAAACATAAAGAATTTAAATCTTGTCAGAAATAAATCATAACACGAAAGATATTACAATCATACCCAGTCCCCCCACTAATATACAAATCACGGTTCAGTGAATCGTTATAATATCTTGGGATTTTTTTCTTTGAACAAGAGAAAAAGAGTGTACATGTCATGATGGTTTTTTAATATCTATCATAACAGGTGGTCACGTTTTCTGAAGGAACAAGGTCATATTTCCTAGGAAGAATATATTCTTTATTAGACATTTATTATAATTTCTTATTTTCTACTTTGTAAAATCTACTACATTAAAATAATCACATTTATTCTCTTCGGGCACTAACATTATATATATATATTTTGATAATTTGATTACTTTACTTTGACTAAAAATAAATACAACTAATTAATACTACATTTATATCTATAATAACGGAATATTGAAATTTAACAAATATTATTTTCAGAAAAATAGTTTATTTTCCTTACCTTTTTTAATGTGGCCATTGTTACAACTGTGGAACTTGCTGACGTTGTAGCTGGTTCTACCCTATAATTTTTAAATATTAAGTTAAATTCAATAAACAATTTAATTAAAAACAATAAATTGATCAATGGACAAACTTAATGTTATATTATAAGAAAATAATCTTAATTACCTACATACCAGGACACCAGGTAATTCTTTCACCACTAGTAATTTCAAAATGTATAGATGTTTTTAAAAATATTTTTTATTCTTATACGTTATTCTTTAAGTATTATACTTTTTTCAATAATGACGTGCAATTTCAATTTAATCTTTGAAAGCGGAATATTTTACAGTGTATTTCGATAAAAATACATAAAGTCAAATTTAGCAATAGAATAGAATTATACATGAATTGTATGTATTTAAAGTTTTGGTGAGCGAAATAGTGGACCAACATTTTGCGGTGTAACCATGTACCACTCAACTCCACTCATCAATGAATATTAATATAACTTATGAACTACTTTGATTTTATATACCGAAAATCGAAATACCCAGGAAAATGATCCGCTATCAAAGATTAAATTAAAACTGTACATCGTCATTCAAAAAAGTAAAAAACTTAAAATATTATAAGGATTGAAAATATATTAATTTTTTTTAAAACCCGTTGTTTTCTAACAAATTAAAAGCTTATGAAAAAAATATTTTCAAAAACATTAAAATAGCTTTTGAATTAATGAGTAAGTTAATGATGAACGAATCACCGGTAAATCTATAATATTATAAATTATAATAAAATATGTTTAGGTATACCGGAATAAAAGATCTATTTTGGGTGTGCGTTTAACAGAATAAATGTCCGACAACCAGGGTTCAGTTTATATTGGTAGCATTGGTTCATATCGATAGATAGAAAATATTTTCTTGTGTTTTCTTCGAGGTTTTATTATAAATTATGTTTATTAATATTATTTTAAAAAATGCATACACATTAAGTATAAAAATAAAATCTGAAGTACCATTTACAAATAGCCCTCTCTTATCATGTTACTTTTGTTATTGCATATATATTTTTAAAACTTTAAATACAATTTTTATACAATGAAAAACAAAATTATGTCTTCTTCAAAAATTAATTTCAATATCAAACTAATACTTAGCAAATTATTTTAAATATAATATAGATACACAAAGATAAAGAAATATAGATATTTTTTTCAGAAAATTTTAACGTTAGGTATAGGGAAGTGCGAACTTTTGACCAATATCTTGGTGTGAACTGTGAATAATTAGAAAAATACCAAATTTAATAGATATGCTTCGACTTTTGACTTCAGACGTCTCCTTCTGATATAACAGTGAATTTAGTCGGTGTATTCGGGAGGAAGTTTTTGAAAGCATCGGTAACAAAATTAAAGAATAATGGGAATTTTTACGCAAAACTAATTTTTTATAGAATCTATTTTTTTT
>PVMI01005283.1:0-11059 GCA_008528875.1 Aulacorthum solani | reverse complement strand
TCTTGCATGCTCGCCACTCATCTCAGCAATAACCTCTCTATACCGGATCCTGCGATCGACATCTGCAGAGTTAGAGGGCAGCTGCCAGTCGGGTTAATACTTTAGAATTTTACTTAAATAGATACCTAAGAGTGCAACTCATTTATTTATTTATTTATTGAATACCAACCCTAAAAATATTACTGCACATAAACAAAATTATCATAAAAGCTGAAGAGAGTTGGTCACCCGCAAGCCAATATGGCTGCTCGGAGATGAGAGTTCTAATTACTTATACGATTTCTAATGTACCTACATCCTTGAAAAATTGAAGTTACATTTGAAGTAATAACGGTTCATACCAACTATTATAAATTAAATTAACTGAATGTATACAATAATAATCATAACAATAGTGGAGTAGTATAAAATATTAATATAGCCATTGTGTTATTACAATGTATAGGTACTTAAAGGTTATTCCTATTATTTTATTCATTTCCATAATAAGTCAAACTGCAAAACATTTTGAATACATACGTGTCTGGGGTACATTTAAAGTACATACAAAAAAAAAATCGTTAAACATATATCTGATAAGTATAGTGGTATAGTATGTAGTGGTTCATAAGTCATAAGTTATCTGTACGACTGTCCTCGAAACAATATTTATATCAACACGTATTTGTAACGGTAAAATGCATAACGTGTCTTTCTTATATTATAATAAAACGCCAGTAAAAAGGGATGTCCGTCTAAAAGGTTTTTTTTCCGACGAAGGCAATCATTTTATACACTATGTATTAATTGCTTAACAACTGATATGTCATAAATAATAAAACTAAAATTATGGTTCGTTTTTCTTATAAGTTTTTTTTTTGGGGTTTGGGAGAAGTAATTTACCTATAACCTACTCCGAAATAAATAATAGATTCAACGATTGATGATGATACCGTCGTATAACACTATACATGTAATATAGGTACTATCTTTCAGACATGCCACAGCATAACATGCTACTAATAAAATATATATATTATATCCGTGAGAATAACACTGTAACCATAATATTTACAACCGTGGTGCAGTAGACCAAGGTGAACCACTTTCGACTCAGTGTCATCCCGTGTCATTGGTCTACCGAGCACGTAAACATTGTCAGATAAATAACTTTTTTTTTTTATCATAAGCAACTCGAAATTCAAATAATATATTTTTTTTTACACTTTTTTACCGTTATATTAATGGTCACGGCCTATAGAAAGTAGAAACATTCCAATATCACTTCCTCGTAACTCAGAACTAATGGCGAAGAATTGATCAAAAAAAAAAAAAATGAAAATCAGATTTTATAATTCCATCATGATACTATGGTACATCTTACATTTCGAAATAAAGTGCATTAAATATTTATTATTTATATATTCGTTTTATTATTGATGATCAATTTAGAGATGGATGACTTATAGCCCCCAAAACACTAAATAGATGTGCAATCACATCCTGTACACCTGAAAAGCTTGAAAATAAACAATTTAATTTTTTTAATTATTAAAATAAATAGTGTTCAAAATAAGAAAATGCAATTAACTAATTTAAATATTATATTTCATAACATTTAAAAAACTTTTCATTTAAATGAAACTAACTTATTATTATACAAATTGTAAATAAATCCTAATCGAACAGCATGCTGTCCGCAAAGCAATTACTGAGTGAAAGTCTGCAGTAGAGGATCCAGACGTCATTGAAGCGGCGAAGGGGCGAATTTTCAAAAATTAAATTACCTTTTTTCGGAACAATTTAAGAATAAAAATGTAAAAACAAAAGGGGCGAAGGGGCGTTGGCCGCCCTAGTACACATCACTGTCGTATACATCACCCGGTGGAGGTATAAGCGCCTCCGTGTGACGTTTACCCCGCATCCTTCCGTCGGCAAAGCTCACCCGAAAGTGGGGGGGAGGATTCCCCGGTGTATATAACTTCATGATATGTATTGAAGTTTAATACACAAAAAGGACCACACAATAGTGATATGATAATATTAAAATAACGGAATATTAAACCTTGAGCCGACGTACAATGTACTATTATGATTAATGATCATTATATAATAATAAAAATCCGAACGCGCGATCGCATCGTAGCGGGAAGTCATATAAAAATGAGGTTGTGCATATTAAGTGGGAACCTGAAGATTGTTCTGGAGTTCGGTAAAACACACACACACACGGTGGGTGATAGTAATTTCTCTCGATTTTAATGACCTGCAATAAACTCTCTAGATATGGTAATCTCCCCCGGGTCTACTCAAGTACTGCCTGACGGGTACACTTAAATTGACTTGGTTTATTCAATTACCGAATGTTCCCATATTTCGTCGTAAAAAAAGAACACTTAGATTTTATGGTGGTTATTACGATTAGTCCCGATTTCTGAATGACAAATTATCATTTAGGGACACATCAAAACAAATGTGCTGTATAATTGTTTATAAATATGTATAGTAGGCTTATATTTAAAAGTTGATAATAAAATATACTTACATAAACCTGGTACACAAAATCCATCTTATTTTGAGTATACGGAGTATTTCTGTAAGTGCGTATACTAAAGAACAATTTGATAAGTGATTTTTAATCAATAAATTAAAGTGTTTTACAAACCAGTTGATATATCGATTTTACGGTTTCAAACGGATATTGGTTTTACTAAAGGTATGAATATAGATATTTTTTAGTGTATAGGAACCACAGGACAATCTGACCATAGGGATCTATAGGAAAAGGAGCCCCATACAAACAAACACTAAAAATTCAATGATTGTGGTCTAAAATTCTAAACTTCTAATAATTGTTCTATGCACTATCAGAATTCAGAATTATTATTTATTATTCTACAATTGTATAATTGTATAATGTTTTGTTTTATTGACATTATTTATTGTTTAATAATTATAGTTATGCTCTGTTTCATTGATATTATTTATTATTCGATAATTATATGTAACATTGCTTTTAACAAAATGAATTGTCGTGTTTTGAATACGTATGATATAATAAGGTAAATTATTATAATACAATATAATCATATATTATGAAATATTTATGTAAATGTAAATCATTTTACTAAAACTTTTACACACCATCATTTAAAGTAGGAGTAAAAATAAAATAGGAAATTAGACAATAGTATATTAAAAATATAATACCTACCTAAGAAAGGTTCTTTAGGTATAATTGAACATTTTCACCTAATTTATTATACAAATGAATTACATCTAATGAAATATGTCATTAAAAATTAAACAATAAAGAATAATAAATTAATTAAAAGTCATTTTTTCCGGGCCGATAGGCTTTTTATCGTATTTTTGTTTAAGGGCTTTTTTCTGAGAACTTTTTCCAAATACTATTTTTTAGATTATAAGTGTATAGAGTCTTAATTCCAGCAGGGTAGTATTAAAGTGTACGTAATTATAAATATGAAAATAATAATTAGATAGTAAACAGGGTGGGAGGTAAAGTCATCTCGTTTAACCTATTAGGCACATTTAAGTTTATACTCACTTAAAAAATTACGACTACTTATACTGCTATACTTATACTTATTATCACTAGTACCAAGTCATATATTATTTAACTTCGATCTAATATTTATTTCGAAAGTAATCGCAATGTTTAGCTATTATCAGCACTTTTTTTAGTTAATAACATCTGGTTGTCATAATCATAATGATAACTACCTATTCCAATCAAATAAAAACTATTTTATGTTTTATTAATTTTTTACCAAAGAACATTTTGTTTTTTGCCACGTATTTTATGAAAAATGTTATTTCATTATAATAACATCAATTAAAATACCAGTCCTATACTCTGAAACTTGAAGTTTAAGGCTCCAATTATAAAATGTAAGGAGTGCGCAGCACACCCGGCACCTCAATATTTGTGCAATAGATTTGTGTCATTTCAAATGACGTTTAAATTATTTTGAAACAATATATTACAAAAATTTATAATTTTAAATGACGTTTAAATTGTTTTGAGACTATATATTTTCGACAAATCGATATGTCATTCCCTCAAAAATATTAATCTCTATCGATTTTGTAATGAGTAATATTACCCTAAGATTATTTAAAATCATAAGAAAAGCGATTCACGTTGTGTGTATGTGGAGAGTGGGCCACAGAGAAAAAACAAACAGTGCGCTGGTTAATTAATATTATTTTGATTAGGCATTTAGGCGTTCGTATAGCTTACAATAATCGATTTAATTTTTTTTATCGCGTGACCTAACCTAAACAGTAACCTTACGATTACCCGGAATCGGGAACGATGTAGTATAAAAGCTCGATAACAAAACGAGATTGTTTGGTTTATTTTGTTATTAAGCAGATGACTTTAAAATACCTAATTTCCATTCACTATTCACATCGGGCGAGAAAATAATAATATTAAACTATTACCACAGCATAAAATGATTCGAATTATATTGTTAAGTTGACTTGGACCTTGTAATACTGCCGACCGCGGAGCGTATGTATAAGGTCAACGTAAAAATATTATCCACAACAACGGCTTAAAATTAACTGAGATAATTGTATTTTTTTTTTTAATAATATGTAAATATGTTTATCCATACATTGCACGATCGTTTAAATTGATTATAATTCAGGTTTATTACGTACAACGCATAGTATAATAGGTATATTTTACTGACGAGAAGTTTCATTTATAACATCCGTCGAGAATCAAAAAACCTAAAATAAACACAAATACTGAATCACCCTATACATTAGGTTATACAGGGCAATCCACATGATTCTCGTTGTTTCAAAAAAATGCCGAAAGTATAGTTAATTACGTATTATTAATATTGAAAATATTTATTTCAAAGTATATATTTTGGTATGAAACAATATTTTTGGATAAACATTTTTATTTTCATTTTTTTTGTGTAGTTATTCACTCTTTTGAATGACCACATACGTTTTTCATTTCATATTCCGAAGCAGAACATATTCCAAAAAAATCAAATTATGGACAAATAGTGTATCATTGTAAGCACAAAGAACGGAGTATGTTTTAGGTGTTTTTTATTGAATTGTACACCTCAACGGAAGTGAAAAATATAGACAAGTCGTCCGGACGCCAATTTTTGAGCTGTACTGAAAACTATTCTCAATTACTCGGTATATTTTAAAGTTAGTCACACAACTATCTGACACTCAACAATAAATCATCGATTCAATAAACAATTTAAAATCTAATATAACTGCGTTTAATTCATGAATTGGTATCGTAGATTATTTTTTAACTGCTTGGCAAATAATTATTAACCATGAGGAACTAACCTAATGAACAAGATTTTAAAAACAAATTTTTATGTTAAATTATGCTTCATGAATTTTATATTATAAATAATTTTTTATTTATTTTTATATACATTTAAAAAGATTTAATCGATTTTATGATTCAATGTAGATACTGTTCGACTGCAACGATAACTATAAATGCCTACATTAAATAGTATTGATTTTTACTATATTAATTTATAATTCAAATTATATTTAATTGTTATTATTAAAATACACAGTTTAAAAAAGAAAAATATCAACTGGTTTTAGAAAACATTAAATATGTATAATATGAGGTGTATAAAAATCAAAAAATGTGCATTTCTTCCCTTAAATTGACAAAATATACATTTTTGAATTTCGATTTTTGAACTCACCATTGTATAGCTTGGATTTCTAGCTATAAATCGAGGATATATAGAATAATATAGGTACAACTCCTTCAATTTCCGAGCCCTACCGATGATAATATAACAATGGCATTGTTTTTTTAACAGCTTAAAATTATGAAAACAAAAAAATACTTTAAAAAAACGTTAACATAGTTTTTGGTCGAATCGATAGTGTCTTGCGCGTTAAATGGATCACCCAGTATACAAAATATCATACATTACAGTACGACGATATAAATTATCGGCATAGTGATCTCGTTTGTTGTTGTTGTTTTATTCTCTCTATAACAATCCGAAAGCACCGACGAGGGAGAGTGGTTGACCTAATCGACACTATTAATATTATTGGGACGGGTACGGGTACGGGTAAAATGCGGCTCGAAAACTACGTCGCATTATATGCCTATAATCATAATAAAAATATTCAGATAAGAAATAAAAAGTAGTTTTTTACGAGCGAGCCGAAGACCAACGACTGACACACCAAAGAGCGCACGAATAATATTATATTGGGGCCCGTAGGTAGCTTCATTCATTATGATAATTCGTTTCTAGAATATGTAATAATAATAATATGTTATTATTATTATTATGCGTTCCGATGGTTCTCGTATCCCAGCAGTGGACTCTGTCATTATTATTAATTTTTATTTCCCCCGACTGGTCGGGACGGTATAATAAAATATATAATATAAATCTCAACGCAATACGTATATAGGTACTTACTCGGAAAACTACCGTTATGATCAAATGACATTTGACTAGTATTACGTGAACATGCTACACATGTAGGAAGGTACCTATTATAATATATACGCATCGTTATAATATTGTATACAGAGTGTTCAAGGATAAACGTAAGACGAAATATTTCAAGCGCATGACTCTGAATTCCGTTCGGGTCACGCCACACCTAGAATTGAATTTTTGAAAATGATTTCCCGCGAACGCGCAACGCAACAAACATATTTTATACCTCGGATTTGAATAGAATACATTTTTTTAGCGACTCTGAATATTATAATATACATTTTCCATCTAAAAGAGGTACGATTCCAGTTTCCGCAGAAAAAAGTTTGAAAACCAGTGGTTTTAATTCTCAAGCAATGTATGGCGTGGAATGTGTAAATAATAAGTAGTTAATAGTAATGTAACATGTAATAGCAATGACATATTTTGTAAATAATTACGGTGACCATAGGTCTATAGATAGCTACAAAAATATTATATTCAGCGATAATTTTCGATAATTATTGCGATAACCGCCGATAACGAAAGCATAAACTGCATTATTTAGTTTATTTTATAGTATTCGCAAACAATGATTATTTGACTAATGTTAAATTCTTATACTTCGATTCCATAAAATGTCAAAAAGTTGATACCCTTCTTATACCTACACTTGTGTTATAATTTACATTTTTAGGACAGTATATGATATTATTAATTGTATTATAATTTAAAATATCCAAATATTTAAGTATAATATATAATATCACTCTTGATATGCAATTATATAATGATAGGATATTTGCATATGACAAGAGTATTGTGTTATATTTGTGCATTATTGTTCCCAATTAATAATTGCCGGGAGTGAAAATCATACCTTTTTTGTTGTAAGCGTAAATCAGGAAACCGATTTTTTGGAACAAACGAGCCATACCCGTCCAATGTTCATATAGCAACACGTCCGCGTTGCGTGAGTAGTAAATTGACAATTAGTGAGATCAGCGAGATAATGACAGTAACAGAAAGTGTCAGCCCGGCCTTTTTTAGTGTCTCAAAATTTTTTCATTTGCTTGACGGGTTCCTGGTCTATGTGTAAGGTATAGGACTCTGCAAAGTATTTTTTGAAATAATTATAACAGTACGTATTATTTTAAGGGTCATTTTTTCTTCACAAGGCCCAAGGCCGTTAATTTTGGGGCCCCCAAAAATACTGATCTATGGGCCCTTGGTGTGCTAGGCCGGCACTGATAAAAGATCGTTCACAATTCCGTTAATGAAGTCTCACACGCCATTAACGCAGGTCACCAAATTCAGGTTTTAAAATTTTTCCGTTTTTGAAATCTGTAGGTACAACTGCACAACTAAAAGAGAAAGATTAATATTGATACATCGCGTACGATTCCACGACTGACCGGATTTAAGGTTGAGTAAAATATATATATTTATTTCCGAATAACGTTTTTACTAAGTTATGTGGAGAAAATAATTGATGTCTTAGAACTGTGTTTGTACGTATAAATAATTAAAAATAATTTCATGGTTTTCGAAAAAGTTCGAATTTTTTTTAAGCCCTATTGAATAAATAATCGAAAATGTATTTCCTACAAAGCCTAGAAAACAGATGACTAATTCATACAGGCATGTTCAAAACAATAATCGGAAATACATACTCTACTAATCTTCCGCTTATTGGTCAAAAACTACAAACAAATACGCGTCGTGCTCCAACTGCCTTAGCACATTCTTGTACATAACAAAAATTGTTTATGGACGACGACGATCGATGACGGTACGAAATATAGCTACAACTTAAGACACAGTAAAATTGCATTATTTTGTTTTCGAGTTCTTCGAGCTTGCTATAAGCATTAAACTTAAATTTGGTTTAGGATTTTCCCTATACTTTGAGAAAAAACATCCGATTCAAAGTTATTTTTTGAATACAAAATACCCCATTGAATACAAAAACATAAATGTATTTCCCGCACAACCTAGAAAAACGATGATTAATTCATAAAAAAATGTTCAAAACAATAATTGGACATCGGGAAGTACGTAAACTCGTTGATGTAAAACCAATACAACAACAGGAAACAAATTAAACTTAAATAAACTTTGGTAGTGCAGGTGTAGGTAGCCAGGTACCTACAAATTAAAAACTGTGTATTATAGTCACACCATATTTTTGATTTGCATAATATGATACAATATTTAAATATTTAATAGTAAGAAAAATAATAACGTTACCAATTATTATTTAAAAACCAAAGGGTATTATTTAAACGTTTTATTAGTGAAAAAAATACTATAATAATAAATAGTATAAGTATATTATATTTTGCTATGATATACAACAACATTGTGTTTTCATTCGGTACGAATATCTTAACTCATATTATATTAAATAAAGATATTGAAATCATATTTTGACTTATGTATATTGTACATATTGAAAATATTAATATCGGATGAGGCTTTTAAATCGTAAGTTGAAAGTAATTTTTACTTTTCTAAATATTTATGTTTAAAAGTATTATATTATCATTATAAGTAGACATGAGATAGTTGTACCAAGCGATAATTCAACTGATTTTTCTACTATAATACCAAGCAATTTAATAGATAACCGTTACCAATATGACTCAAGTACATTGTACCAAAAAAAATCTACTTTTTTCTGCATTTTTCAATGTATTAAATCAAAAATGACCATTTAGTTATATATTGCTATCTTGTCATTTTCATATTTTTTTTCGAACTGCTAACCAGGTTTATACGTGGATCCTGGATCATTTATAAATTATATTAATCCCAATGCACTATTTAGGTCAGAGTTCTGGAACATTTTCCAACAAGTGGCCACATTAAAAATATTAAGGATCTGATGATCTACCACTATTTGTGTAGGTATACTATTTTTATCAACACAATATGCTGTATAGTAATAAATTGTATGAAAATTTTCTACTTCTATTATTTCTCTATAGTAAAATTGTATGTTTTTCTTTGTTAATAAATACTTTACTTTGAATACAAAGCGTAAAAGCTCGTTTATTAAACTTTAGGACTACGCACGTGATCAAAAAAACATATTAGTTTAATTAATTTTTTTATTAGATCGACTGGTTTTCGACCACTGACCCCAAAACTACCAACGGCTTTTATATCAAATTAGCTCCATATTATTACTAATACTGTGAACATATATTATAAGTATGGGTATTAAACACTTATATGGACTTAGTGTGTTATGATATATTTGGAATGTTGAATTATGTTTTCGATTTTTTTACTACACCTATTTAAAAAAATATTTTTATAAATGTCAGCGAGTGCTCATAGAACATTTTTTTTTGAGTTTAGATTTGAATTTAATAATTTCTTTAAGCAACTTTCACATACATATACAATTTTTTAGTTGTTTTGTCGAAGTTACGATTTACGCATGTTATATTTATCGTTTTTTTTATTTAACAGTCCAGTTCTACAATGTTCCGTATGATTTCGTGTGTATTTTTTTTTTGAAAACTTTAACGTGGTGTCGTAAGCAAAGCACATTAATATTGTTTTCAACGAATGATCAACTAACATTTCTAGTGCATAGTACAATAATTGTTTGATTGAGGGGAAATGAGCAATGAATGATTTAAGAGGTAATTTTTAGGGTGTTCACATTTTATAGTAAATGAACTGTATGATAACGACAACACAGATAAAAGAGAAGTATTTATTTTGTTACTACTTATGACCCGATCAAAATTGTTGAAAAATGATCTATTCGATAACTTTTTTACTAGGTTACTACTTGTGTAGAAAAATAATAATTTGTGTTTGTGCGTATATTTTTGTGATATTGATGCATTTTGTTCAAATTTGAACTTTTATTGATTATAAAAAAAATCTTAACATATCTTTAATCATTTTAAATAGCTAATATAATATTTTACGAATTCAATTTTCAAGGTTTTTAACATTGAAACCTTTTTTTGTTGATATTTTCAGTAAAAAAATTTTAAAATCGAACATTTCTCATGCCTGTAAATAGCTCAACAAAATTTGATCGTACGTATACGAAAAATGTTCGTTATGTTATATAGTTATGGTTAGTTTTATAGCTACTGACGATTTGACCATAAAATGTTATTAAAAAAAATCGACAGTCAAACATTTTTAAATCAATTTTTTATCAATTTCAAAATGTTTTATTTCATAATATTATTGGGTCTGAATTTTGGTTTGCCGATATTTTTATAGCATCTTTGAATAATCATTTAGTTAGAGGCAAACACTCTAAAATATAATATTATACAATATCGCTTTTCTTAATCCCCCCCCTAGCAGTTCCCATCTTCTACCGATTTTTTTATCGTATTCGGGAGGCCCGATTCTAAAGAGACTACAAAACAAATTAAGTGAGTTAAATACGTAGATTAGTTCTCATGGACTTCAGAAAATTCATTGTCCCTGGCAAATCGATATGACTTGGGGTCGAGCTGCAGACAGCGTAACCTGTCAGGTACCCACTGAATGATGGTCGTAAAATAATGTAATTGTACGATATCGGTCGTGTAAAATCCATTTAAAACTGAACGACG
>PVMI01005267.1:0-10674 GCA_008528875.1 Aulacorthum solani | reverse complement strand
TCTTTATAGATGGTATGCAAAAAAGTCAAATCACATTAAATTTGTAAAAAAAAATAAAAAAATAAAATTTTCTTATTAAATATATTTATTATTATTATGCATAGATAAGACAAATCGATTATTATTTATTACCATAGAAACCTTAGGGTTCAAATAAAAGACCGGATGTTGGCATTTTGCCGGCCGGCGTGTACCGTCTGTTTTTCATACATAGAGTTTGGTAAACAGACATTGCCGTTTTTCTCCGGATGGTCAGTTCCCCCAGTTCGCCCGGTTCTCCGGGGATATTTACTGTGCTAGGATAGGGACTAGGTGACCGGTCGACAAAATCTGATCGTCTGCTTGTCGAGTGTTTTTAATATATTTTAAATAGAAAATTGTGAGTTAATTGTTTTGCGGAATCAACGGAATAGAAATATAAGTGAAATTATAGTCGTTATTATGAAAATAGATATGTCACACTGAACGTCATATTTTTTTATTGAAAAAATACCATCCAAATTTCCGACTTTTCCGGTGGATTTTCTAAAAATATTCTTTCAAATTAGTTTAGATCATATCACTTGAGAACGTTTGGAATAATGTTGCTTTATTTGTTGTCATAGAAATTATTGTCAAAACAAGTATACTTTAAAAGAACATTTTTGGTAAATCCACCGGAAAAGTCGGAAATTTTGATGATATTTTTTTCAATAAAAATAATAAGACGTTCAGTTTGACATTTCTGTTTTCAAAACAACGACTATAATTCCACTTATATTTCTATTCCGTTAATTCCGCAAAACAATTTTCTATTTAAAATATATTAAAAACATTATTCAGAATACTACGCATAAACCAATACGAACGGGCAACGATGGCCACAATTATTAATAGGCAATAGTATTGACAGCATACGACAATCAGACTTAAATATTGTCGTTAGTCATCTGTTGATGAATTATCGTTATCATTACGTATTAATTGCCACTATAATAAGCCTATATAGGTTCCGGATTAAAATGGCCTGAACATTTTTGAAAAAATGCTTCTAAAAATGTCTTTTCAACGCAATAATAATGCCATTAAAAAATGGTCCATTTTTTATTTGTTATTCATGCAAGCCAGATGAATCAAACGATGGTTTAGTTTCGGCATTTTAAAAACTTTTTTTATCTTAACTAA
This sequence comes from Aulacorthum solani, assembly GCA_008528875.1. Lineage (NCBI taxonomy): Eukaryota > Metazoa > Arthropoda > Insecta > Hemiptera > Aphididae > Aulacorthum > Aulacorthum solani. Next base: position 9,510 of record PVMI01005267.1, on the reverse strand, counting down.
ACTAAATGTAATACATAAACAAAGTATCAAACTTTTAGGCATTCGATACAATGATATAGTTATCAATTGTCCACATTAATTGATATTATTTTTCACAAAAAATTCTTTTGTTTCAGATTTATTGACTATGCTAAAATGACAATAGTAATTTTGCTGAAAATGATTAGTTAAAATAAAAGTTAGTATATTTTTAACTTAAATTAGCACCTACTATAAGTCGTCCCAGGATAAGATAAATATACATAATATTCTTAGTTTTTAGTTGTGATTTTAATTTTTTCTTTTTCAAGAATATTTATTTTATTAATTTAATGTCTTGAACACAAGATTCATTTTCAAATTGTTTATAATATCTGAGTTTTATTAGAGCTGCTAGAAAAATACTCAAAAGTCGAGAAGAATTGTTTTCTGCGAGTGGTAATAACTGTATTATGTGTGGGAGAATTTATTTGGGCCATTCAGTGAAGTTATAAATGGCTTTTTATTTCTACATCATATACAAACAAAAAAATAGGATAAAACATTTTTGTAGAATACTGGGATATTTTCTGTTTCCCAAGGTTTCCTTGCACAAAGCGAGAAATATTAGAACTATCGTTTTCTAACAAACGATACCACTACAGTATCGTTACAATGAGTATACGTAAATAATAACTAATTAGTGATTACATAACTATGAAACATTAAAATGGAAAAGTTTAAGACCTGTAGTAATCGAATATACCAGGTACTGCAGTGTAAATAACAAGTCATATAACATTATCAATAAATAAAATTTAATTTATCTTTGTATATTGTTTATGGATTATAAATTTTTAATTTATAACTCATGGTCAAATACCTCTATGAACACTTGAAATTGATTATATTATGTCAATAATTCTTTAACTAATTTAAAAAAAAAGTACTTACATATCTACCTAGGAATTTGTTTTGTTTTTTAAAAAAAAATGTTAAATTCAAATAGGTGATGTAAACAAATCCAAATGATGGTAACCAAATAAAAACAGACAACAATATAATTGTATAAATATTGGGCGAATTTTTAATGTGCACCCAAATATGTTTATAATAAGTACTTTTTCGATTATCAAGTATTCGATTTATTCGTCGATATCCTCGTTGAAATCGACACTCGACGGACACGATCAATAATAATAGTTTTTGTAGAGATTTCTAATCTACGTCTTCTTATCTGGTAATCATTTCGAATCAGTCTTCATTTAACTGAGAAACTTAAAAAGTGCAATTCAACCAATGTAATATAATTTTTTTTTTTTTAAATTGTATAAGAATAATTTTTTTTATTATTTTTATAACCAACTAACTTTGTTTATAATAATAAGACTTTATTTATAGCAAAAAAATAAATTGGTACTTATAAATTGATTACATACAGCTACAATAATCTGTATTGAGTATGCCGGCCGGTGCCACTAGTTCCCGGCTGCGTAACCACTCGGGTTCATAGTGGCAAATTCTTGTAACACATACAAGCGTTCCAAACCGACCGTAATCTCCCCCACAGTTAAAAAAATCTACTAAAAAACTATCCAATGGCTTATGTTGTCGAGGGTTAATTAATTAAAAAAATTGAAAACTCACACATATAACAATATTAACAAGTGTCCTTATTTTATTCACAAATATATTTTAATTTACTAATTGTGATATAATATATTACATACATAACGCTTATGAGGCTATTATAATATAATGATAATATACTATGTTCCCATAATAGATATACTTATAACATTTTACTGATACAGTATGTAATGACTATAAAATGGCTAATACGCAAATATCAAACGGAGAGAAATTGCCACATTACCTGCACCAAAAAATTGTGAATTTTGGTTGAAAAAACACTATAAAACATATGTGGTCTTGGGCTGTAATTATCACTTTCAGTTATATATTGTGTTACACAATTTTCTGAGCTTTTAGATACCTACTACAATGTACAAACAGTGAAATGGATTGAGTACAACTATTATTAGTGTTCGGTATATTATCAGATACAATATGCATGATGCAAGGAATTCGTTTAAAGTCAACCCAATGATAACAACATTTAGATTAATCGCAAATTCAAATAAGCAAATAGTCTGCGTAAACAGTACCTATACTTACATGATACATGTATAATAATAATAATAATATTATAGTGTAGAACGTATACAGTGAAGGTACATGACCTATGCAGATTAAGTGCTTCTTAATTATTATTTTGAACTGAGATAACTATTGCAGACCTCGCCGGTCGTATGTTATTTAAATTTATTGTTGTGCTATACTCATAGATAATTTTTCGATCCCAAATTTATCGAGTTAAATATATATATATATATAGCTACACAGGCTTATAATATAAATTTGTACACACACACACACACACACACACACACACACACACATATTTCGACAGCGCATTTATAATAATATGACCTATAGCGGGTAAGCTATTTAGCTATACAGAAATTCTTTAATTGCCTTGAAGCTCGCGGGCCTGGCGTGAATGCTTTTTACTTACAGATTACAGCAGCTATAAATATACAATTAATATTTTTATTTATCAAAAAAAAAAGGCAAATACAGTTTTGACACGGTTATCGTCGTTATACATACCAAATATATAGTATATAAATAAGTACTAACTAAAAATATTAGAAAACTACAAAATACGTGTAGGTTGGTACAGTAGTCGGCTCTCAGTGACCCGCTAAAGTTCGAGGGGGGGGATTTTGAGTTATTAAAATTTTCGAGATATCAAAAAACCAATATCGAGTGCAGTAATGACTTTCAAATGAGAATTTTTTACGTTCGAGATATTGAGAACTTCGAGGTGTACAGTACAGGTACGAGGTACCTGTAATATAATATAGACCATACACAGTATAATTCCACTGTTTTTAGGTATCCTATAAGTAGAGGTAGATACATATCAGCTGTTGACAAGATTAGCTACATAATATAATTAATATTACCTAAACCTATAAATCATCACACTTGCAGATGTTATAATACATACATATAATACAGGATGATTTATCACGATTTATTGAAATTATTGTGTGTCCCTCCATCCATATTGATTTGTTAAAAACACAGGAGTTTAGCACTGTGGGGCGATGACTGGGCCTAAAGGGATGTGTTTATTCTTTTCCATTATTTAAGAATATGTAAGTAGGCCGCCTATGGAAACCTGCAGATAACTTTAGAAGGACTGATTCGAATTTGTCGAGCCGTATATGATCCAAAAATAGCTTTTGCGCTTTAATTTTCAAAATAAAACATTATAATGTATATTTGGCATGTACAGGGTGCTCTGGGGAAACGGGACAATTTAAAATTGCTCTCAAAGAAGAAAAAAATGAATTGTTAAAAATATATTGTTTATTTTCTGACGAGTAGAAAAATTATGGGCTGAAACTGACACTTTGAAGTTCATAAAAACATATATTTGTTTTGCATGAGCTTTATTTAAATTTAGTATACCTGCCATATTATTATGTATTATAAAGTAGATACATCAGTATTTGAATGAAAGAGTTTCTTAAAGGATATCATTAGTAATGAAGTATTCTGAGTGAACTTAAATCTCAAACGCTTTAAGCACATATGCAGAGCGATGATGCACAACACCAGGCTCTAATAATCACATTTTAATAATAAAAAATCGTCATTAACTTTTTGATTGCAAAAGTGTAACATACAGATGAACTGTCAGGGTTTGATTGCAGATGATATCTATATAATGTATACATACGAATAAACACCATATAATAATACGATGTTTATTTTATGGACATTAATTTTAAGACATGTGATTTTTAACCTTTGAAATTTTCAATGCCATAATATGATGTACCTAGTTTGTATTAATACAATAACTTGTGACTTTGTAAATACATTTTTATACGCTATTTACGTTGTTTTATTTATCTTCCCTCCTGGAACATCCTGTAATCTGTATATTATGCTTAAATATAATATGCACATAAGCTCACAATGTCGGAAAAATGCTATTTCAATTTTAAATTATTTTTTACAGTGTTATATTTATTTTATAGACCAGTCAGGCCTGGGTGAACTCCTTATCTAATTTTAGATTACTTTTTTTATACACGTTCTAGCAATCTAGACCTTTAATAATTAAAATAATTAATCTTTTAATTCGATTACCTACAATATAATATGCGCATGTACGTCATCATACTCACACGAGCGTACCGAAACAGCCCGTATACAGTTTTTAGTACACAATTTGCATACAATATCTAAACGTAGTTTGTTTTTCAAAAATCGAGACTTATAACATTATGATGAATGCACCGAATGAATTTAATTTAATTACACCGGCCTTGCTGCAATGGAAAAGCTCAAATAACAATTCAAATTCAACAAAACAAGCACTCACACAGAGCGAACATAAAATGGCAATAGTTTATTTGATAGCGCCGTGATGTGAGTAAGTTCTTAATCGTACAAATAAATAAATAATTAAGTAAATAAATAAATAAATAAATAATACAGTCGTGTATCGCGACTTCTACAAACAGCTGCAGGTAGGTAGGCACTAAACACGTGTGTTACAATGATATGGCCATCACGTGATTGGTCGCTTGCTTCGGATCCAAAGACCGCGGTACAACAATATTGTTACGATCTCCGGCGTCGGTCTCCGCGAGCCGATCATTTCGTTTCGACATGTGCACGATGGCGTTGGTCAACAGCGGCGCCCGGCAACCGCCAGCGGCCATCGTCCGGCTCGTGGTCCACGGAACTCTGGCGTGGCTGTACTTCCACGTCATGTGGATGGCCGGTTCCGTGGACTGGGACTCGATCGTGTTCCCGACCATCAGCGAAGTGGGAAAGTTCATGTCGTTCATGCTCACGATGTGGACGCTGGTGAGTACCCGCATATCGTGTATAGTCGTGGCCGTCGGCCGCTGTATGTACTTTACGGGTGTAATATTGTTTAGGGTTACGTACAGAGTGATGCGCTTAATGTGTAAGACCCTCAACTACCCTCGATAACCTTTCAATAAACTATTGACGACGGTTTTGAAAATATTTACCACCACCCATAATTTTAGGTCTTGGAAAAATAGCTATATTTTACACTATTTTTTGTCATAATCGTTTTTAACTTTTATTTGAATGATGCTTCTTTGATTCCTAAAAAAACATAAATATTACAACCTTTTGCACGGTGAGCTTGTTCCAAATCCGGATATTATTTGGAGTACTTCGATACATAAAAATGAAATTTTGGACAAATAGTTTATGAGTTATAAGCACTAAAATTTCAGCATAGTATTCGGGTATGCCACAGAATATTGGTCCATTACTCCGTTTCATCTGCACTTTAAGTACATACAACTAATAAGCTATTTGTTGATTTTATTTTTATAGATAAAAATACTTAGAATGGTATTCTAATTTTGATTTGACTTTATTTGATACGTTTTGACTCAGTATTCAAATTGAAACATTGTTTATTTAATAATTTTTGATGACAATAATATTATTATTTTTATTATTATAACTATTGTTACTATTGTATTTTACATACTATTGTATCAACTGACATTTTAGTAATTAGTTAGTTTAGTTTTAGTATTTTGTATAATAAAAACATAAGTCATCTGTACTTTTACAAGTCATCGGGTGTTGTATTCTAAATAAATAAACTTTGAGTTTTATTATTCCTATAATATCTTTATATTGTGACTTTTTGAGGTATATTTGGGGGTGGGGAGCCGTTATGGTGGGATCCTGCTGTTACTATTCTTGCGGTATGCTATTCAAGTATAGAACGCGTTTAACGCAAGTTTCTTAACTTTACAGTGTTGATATTAAAAATTGATCACCAAAAGCCAGGTCAAACCCATGACTATTTAACGGTTATGCGCCGGCTTGGTTAAAATACTTTAGCTCACAGATGGTTAAAAGCTAATTTAATTTTTCTTTTGCGTCTTGTTAATGGTAATTAACTCTCTTGAACTACTAAAACAGATTGACTACAAAAGTCTCATCCTCTAATGTCCTCCACACGCTCTTATTTTCCATACCTATATAGTATACATGCAACACAGGCTGTGCCAAAAATCAGCCATTAAACGGAATGACGAGTATAAACAATAATCGAAACGCATCCGTCTTCTCCGTTTTACTTACCTAGACAAAAATTCACTTTCAGAAATTCAAATTGTCCATCGTCAGCGTAAATATAAGAGTGAATATTGATCTATTATCAAATTCAAAGGTGAGAACGTTATCTGTGTGCTATAGTTTGATTGTCACAATATTTTGATTTGTAAGCGAGTTATATAGAAAAAAAAAGTATTAATATTCAAAAATGCTCACGACACTCATTCATAAAAATTAAAATATCGTTAAGAATTAACGAAAGAACATAAATTATGTTCTTACCTTTAAGCTTAATAATATTATGGGAATGCTTCAATTCACTCGAATATTAAAGATAACCACGCAAAGTCAAAACTGCTGGACTTTAACATTTTGGTACATTTTTGGTTAATAAGACGATAACAAGTTTTTGGTTTATAGATACGAAAAATTTGTTTATTTGATATAAATTTGATATACTCATAAGCAATAAATATATCATATTGTATAACATTTTTTTGGTTTATAGATACGAGAAATTTGTTCATTTGATATATTTGATTTATGCGTCAGTTCCCTAGATATTGTCTTGGCTATAAAAGTACTAAATTTGAGTTAAAACTACAAAATATGTACCTATTTAGCCACTTAGGTATTGTGTATAATAAAGATCATTAGCTCAAAAATATATACATACATTTTAGGGTCTAATGTTAACAGCCATAATGCTTACATATTTTATAATAATTTGATATGGTTTAATCGAGAGATATTTTTATTACGCATCATTAAATATTGTCAGTAAATTAAAAAAAAATAATTTATTGATAAAAATACATTTTATGATTCGGTTAATTTATTATCAAATGAATAAATCTTTTTTTAAATAGTTTTGACATAGGTATAATAGGTAGGTATTCATATGCAATCTTCAATTGACAACTTTTTCGACAATTAATTATATATTTATACCTGTTTGCTCAGGTCTTAAAACAACACTCAAATATTCTTACAATATGCTGATAAGCGCTAAAAAATAATCAAATATAAAAAATATAATTAATATATTAGATATAATAGTTACATTTTATCAATGTCGTAAATTAATGTGTTACAGTAGTTACAGGACCATTAAAAGAAAATACTCGCGATAGTAAAGATACATGTATCAAATATTAATATATTTTAAGTAATTTAAAATTGTAATGTTTTCGAAACCAGCTATAATAAACTATGTTAAAAGTTTAAAACCGTTATTTTTGTGCGTTGTAACTTTCAAATATTTCACTATTGTAAATATTGATGAATATATACCTACATTTTGGTTATTTCTAGTAGACTATAAATAACAAATTTCGATGCGTAAATATTTCAAAACATTTATAATTTTTCAATGATACTGTGAATAATAAATAGTTCTAATTTTCCCTGTTAACATAAACCTTGTTCATTATAAATTGTAATATTTTCCCTATTATGCCTTATCACTAATTATTAGTATAGTTTATTGATTGTTTTTTTTTGCTTTATCAATATAATAAATTCGTTGTTTAGAATAGGTATAGGTACTCAAAATATTTATTGTGAACTATAAACTATGAATTTATATTATAATTTATTTCACAGAAGTTGCAACAAATTGAATTGCTGATTTTTGCTTGAAATTGATACTTGAAAGTTGTTACTTATATGTACCATGGGCATTTAAGTGTTTAGTTTTTTTTTTCTGTCAAAAATCTAAAACCAATTGCAAATTAAACAATAGCTTGTATTATTTCGATACTGATATTTAAAGAGCATCAATTAGTATTTTTATATTAAGGAGCTCCATACTGATAAGTATAAGCACAAACACAATAATATGTAACTCTAATGTTTATTTACTACTAGAGGTGTGATTCATAACGAAACGGAAATTATTTCTCTCGGTGAATATATTATAATATTCATGTAAATGATGTGAGTAGATCTGGTGCCTGTGTTTGGAATTAGTGGAATCGTCATTTTAAGGGTTGTATATAACAGTAACAATCTAAGAAGTAAAGCACTGGCAATACTTCAACAAAGTATCAAGTAGAAAAATATTTTAATACCATTGAATATACAAGATAGTTAGTCGTGTCTTGTATCAAGTCTGAAATTTATCCGAAAATGTGATCTCTGTTATGGATCAGCTCTTTAATACTTACACTAAAATCTATATACCTGATATCTGAATATAATATCAATAAGTACGCTGTGAAAATGACAAATTACGTATTTTAACAAGCTCTCTAATTATTATAAACCGCTCAGCGTACTTTCCTATACAAAAACATCCACATAATATCGTATGTTTACTAATGGGGCTTTGATCTGAAGTGATCGTTTTTGATTCGATGTAACTATTATTATTTAGGTTAGAGTAGAAAATAAAAAAAAATATGACAAGTTTTTTTACCGAGCTTAAGTCAATCTTATTTTGCCTATTTCGAGTTTTCGAAAGCATGACTAGTTTTTTCGTTTGTGGTGCAGTGGCGACGGGATATATTCTTATTTGAAGCAATTGGGTGGCAAAATAGGTGGGTGGGTGGGTGCCGGGTCCGGGTGGTTGTAAAATCGTAAGACTTCAACACAAATATAATGACAAATACTATAATTAATAATTATTAATGGCCCCTGCTGCTTATTTTGGTTCAATGAAGAGATGGCGGTAAAAATATTTAAAATACAGAATACGCTTTAAAGCCTCCACAATTTCACAACTCCAAAATGTGGTATATTATAATATTATGTTTCTTATCTTCATTAAGTGTACTTATACGTACACCACCTAACTAGATGCGTTTATATTTCAAAATAATTTATAACTTGGTTTTTGATACCGTTTCAAAACAGTTGGGTAATTAATGATCACTAGCGTTTTTAATATTTAAATGTTTTATCTCATATTCATTATTCATATGATAAATCACTTGTAGGTGCGTATCAAACATTGAGGAAAAATAATTTGAACAAATCAAAAGATTACATGCAATGTAAGAAATGTAACACTATATAAAACCTATGCATTTTCTAATTTGATTTCATAATATAATATTTATCAAATTATTAACTAACGATATTTAGCTATAATTTCACAAGGACAAAGTTATAGATAAATAACGAATTTGTTTTATCAACAAAATTTAAAAAATACAGTATACATTGCAAAGTGTGTACTATGTAGGTAATAATATGGTTTTAAATTTCAATATTTTAAATTTACTAGTTTATCAAATTATATGTATACTTTATTTTGTGTATAATAAATTAAGTGAGACAGTTTACAAAACTATACATTACATGTATAACAATATCTAACGAATAGTGATTTAACGAACATTTGTATAC
>PVMI01005237.1:0-18859 GCA_008528875.1 Aulacorthum solani | reverse complement strand
TATATAATTTCGTCTCATACAGGACGTAGTAAATATAGGTTAGGTTATAGGTAGGTACCTAAAGTATAATAATCGATTTCCGCGTTATATGCATTAATTGCACCTAACAATAATAATATAATATGTATTGGTAAAAACGAATTAACACTCTGTGTGTGATCTTGGGTATGTCACCGATAATGGTAATTTACAGAGCAATTTATAAAGGACACACTTCGAACACAAATATTCCATTGTATATTCGAAGGTATACTGCGGGGTGGTATGATTGGAGCTAAAATCCGTTGATTAATCCCGCGATATTCGCCGGCACTCAACAATCACGTTTCACAGTTGAATAATGGCTTATTTTTAATTTTTTAAATGTCAAACTTGATGGAAAAAAAAACATAAATATTTAAAGAACATACGAGTTTTTACTGTCACGTTTTACCGTACAATTACCACGCATTATAACAGGCTCAAGGTCGCGGAGAGGGGCGGATTTCCTTATTATTAAAACCCACCGCCCTTTGTTGTGTACGCATAATAATATAAACAATATATATGTATTAAATATTTCTTCATAGCTGTTTTTATTGATTGTGCATAAAGACATATTATCGTGAAGCGGGGTCCACTAGTAATTATAATTAGTGGCACCTAGCAATTATAATGTGTGCAACAGGAGAGAAAAAAAATTGATAATAGAAATGCAATATTATAACAATATCAACCTATAAAAATGTTCAATTAACCCTACCGATGTCTCGAGTGCACATACATACACAGGTAAACCTATAAATATAATAGTTGTTAGTGAACCATATAATAATTCTATGTCATGATACATAACATGTATTTATATTCATTTTTTTTATGTTTTCTTGTACCTATAGTTATTTTTATGTTAATATGCAAATTGTGGAAAATTATATCTCTGTGTATGAAATGTTAATAGTTATAACCATTTCGGTTACAATACCGGTAGTTATGATTTATCGGCTCACGATAACACTTATATTACTACAATATTATTAGCGCCATCGCCGCGTTTCATATGACGAAACAATGATTTAAAAAAAACTTATATACAATTATTATAGACAATAACAACAATATTATCGTGCAAGTCCAAAACGTAATTTCGAGACTGACTTCGAGCTTATCACACGATAATTAGATAATATTTTGTTGAAGAAATGTGTAGAAAACTATAAACGAACATTATTGATAAATTAAATTTAACTTTAGGTATAATGTATAATATATAAATATCGAACAGCGCCACAGCGGTCAGTCGCTCTCACCCCCTTTTATCCTAGGTCTAGGACCTAGATAAACCGGGTAACACACCTAAGCTTCCACCAAATTGAGCCCAAGAATCTGATGTCTCGAATTTTCGTTCTTGACCGATTTAACCTAAATGATTATTTTTATTAATGAGTAATAAAGAATTATACCTGTTGTAAAAAGCGCCCAATACAAACTTGATAATTTGTAATAATCATTTATCATTTAGTAAATATTTTAGGATCTTGGGAAATGATTTTTGTTTATACATACTACATACTATACTAGACTTCGAAATTAGCTGAGTTTATAAATTATAACATCGTTCGCTTCCGTAAACCGTTTCTAAAATGTTAGAAATTTCAACCAACTTCTATATTTATTTTATAGATAAAGCCTATTAGGAATAATCAAAACTAACGAAAGAAAATATAAACATACCCAGATTATAAAATTATTTACCTACAAAAACAATTTTTGCAAGTACACAATGCCTTGTGTGTCCGACTGCCGTTTTTATTTTTCGATTTTGATTTATTCGACAATATTTTGTATTGCGACCAACAAAACTTTATCTTGAATACAATATATTATAGAGTTCAAGTAGCCACATGAAATATGATATTATTACGTCAGTAAATATCAGATCAAAAAAATAAAATAATTTAATATATTATTACTATAATCGAGTCGATTGTACAGCGTATATCACGTTTTCGGACATTCTTTGTCAGGACGTCCATACCAGAGGAGCAATTTTTTACTCGGATTATTTCTACCGGTTTCCCACGATCGCGTATCTACACCTATACGCATTACATATAATATGTGTAGGCATGTGTTCGACGATTGTGACGTTTTAATGGTATTAACGTTAATGGTATAACTCCACATATCACGTACGACCAAACAACAATAATAATAACAATAAAAACTGTTGTGTGTTTCAGTTATACACGGTGCCTTACTGCTCACTTTTTTTTCAATAATAAATAATTTCTCAAAATCTGATTTTTGGATTTTTTAAATAAAAATCATATATACAAATTGTTGAGATTTTTTTAGTACATAAAAGAATAGCACCCTGCGGAAATACAAACTTTGATTCTCCAAATCTAACCCCTGTTTCATAATAAATTAAGAAGTATAAATACTTTTTTTGTTGAAATGTTGACGTATTATCAGAATCAAAATTAGAATGATTAATTTTTGATCTATCAATAATATTTATGTTATAAAGATAGTAGGAACATGCTAATAAGTTCAAAAAATATGTGTGCTATAGTGATTTGAAAATTTGAGTGATTGATATATTAATTTATGAACATTAATTCCTATTTTGTAATAATGGCCCCGAGTATACTAAACACTAGATTTAATATAACATCAATTTTATATATTTGTAAAACCATTTTTAAGGTCTATTATCCTTTAATATAAAAATGATAACCAAGGTACATCAACATTTTCAAAAAAATTATCCACTAAATAATCGACTGTAAAAAATGGGTTCTCATTTAAAAAACGGAACATTACTTTAGGAGTGCAAAAAAAATCATAAATTTGAGTGGGCCTATTTAAAATTCCAAAAATCAGAATTTTAGTAAATTCATTATTAAAAAAAAAAAAAAATGGGGGTGTTCGTGCTAGGTTAACCACTCTATTTAAACTGAGCTTCATTGTGCACCCGGTGTATCGACGTGAAGTGAACTATCCGTACTGTTCTTGGGCACTTAACAATATTAAAATGATCGTTTACACGAGACGTCATTTTTCTCGAAATGAGATCGCTTCTTCATAAATATTATGATTGTTGTAAAAATCAAAACTCGTTTGGTTGGCCACTAATAATCGCATTCAAAACGGCTCGTTCGTATATATATTATTATGCACACGCTTTACATATTGTACTGCATAAGTATGCAAATGGATACATATTACACACGCCGATCGTCGTTCGAACGCACATTTTACTTATACATGTTAATATTAATATTATAATAGTATGCGATTTGCCCTTAGGTGTCGTATCAAATTATATTGCTAGTGACAGACATCCGCGCACGGCAGCAACCATCGATAATATATTATATTTACCTTTATATAGACGACAGACTCGTCTTGTCCGTTCCAACTTAGTGTATTTTAAGAGCACGCCGTGTACCTGTATGATTTGTTGCCTCCGTCTTACTAACGCATAACGTACCTATACGTTGCTTGACGGACCAACACGTCAAGCGGGTGTCCTCTTATGAAGATTAGGAGCGTGCCTTTTCTAAGGAGTATTCTATAGGCAATTAACTTAACGTTTGTGGATGTGTACTGCTGTTGTGTGAGCAGTAAATAAACAGCTCTGCGACAGACCAATTACCGCCTGCGTATTCGACATGCCCGTCCACTGGTCGCATTCAATAAAATAAAAATATTTAGTTTTTACAAGATTTTAATTTTAAATATTTTTAAAAATATTTATTGCCTACTTAAATAAGTCATACGCGCAATACAACCTAAAATTAATGTATACAATAAGCGTATGTATAATATTAAGTTTAATGCTAAATTACACGATACAGACTTATCGTGTAATTTAATCTATAAGCGACGCTTCGACGGGGTGAAAATATATAAGTATTTCGTAAGCGACTTCAAACATTTTAGGAGACTATCGCTTTAAGTCGAAGAAAAGACCAACATTTGAGTAGTTCCTCTTTTTCTTTCTATTGATATTTAACATTCAAATTCCCGATGAAGACTGTCCTCTGCGGTCCACAGTTGGAGATAGAACAATACAATGGCGTATCTATAGGATTTTTCGAAGGAATGATATGAACAAAACTATTTTGCACATTAGGAGCCAGGGTGACAGATATCCCCTAGGATGTGGTTACGGGAAGAGTAAGTTTATAAATTATAATAATATTATGTATTTACAATAACAATACATACATCACATTTTCAATTTGGTACATTGGCGAATGACAACATTACTATAGGTGTCTAGGTATAATTTGGATATTGATGATGTTTGATCAAGTGTAAATGACATTGAATGATCGATTTGAAATTATTTTTTTCGTATAATGTGTACTCAACAAATACGAGTATGTAATATGTACATACTAATGGAATATGCAAGATTTATTAAAGAAACATTTTGTGTAAAAATGGGCTAAATTATTATATAAATTATAATAATCAATTTGAAACTTACCTATTTTATTTTGATGTAGCAAGTAAATGTAAGTATTAGTTATTATATGCCCAGTAAATATAAATAGTGAGCAGTTTAACAGTATAGATAAAGCTATCGAATTTGAGAATAAGTCATTAATAATATGTAGATATTTAGTAATAGAAAAATGGTTATGGCTCTTTTGTTGTATAATTATTAATATGGACAACTGATTGTCAACTTTTTATTGGTGGTCAATGTGGATGTTGGTATCTATTCAAGAAAATTGTCAACATTTGTCCTGTGTTTTTTAAAATTTTGAATGAGCTTCCTACAATTTTACAGCACATTCTAGGAGTTCGGCACACCGGTTTAAGGTGTTGAATATTATCATTAATTATCGATTGGCGATTTCGTTTTGTGCTCATCAATATAACAGTAGGTAGATCCAAGTGCCCCAAAGCCCTAGCGATTTTCGAATAGGAAATATTTTGCCAGTCAACCTAACCTATTAAAAAATATGTAATAATAAAATTCGTAAACGATTTCTGTGTTCAAGAATCAACGCCGATCGCTGCCGGCCGGTGTCCGTCAAGATTGATTTATAGTCCGCTCATGTCTCGTTCGATCGGTAGCACACACGGCGGCGGACGTGTACTTACGCGAGTTAATTATTTTTTATCGCTCGTCGACGGGCAGACCTATAATAATGGTAATAATAATATTACACACCAGTTACGGCTACTGCGATATTTACAGCGGTCTTTTTTGCTCTCTTTGTTTTGGTTTTTTAACTTTATTATTATTATCTTTTTTTATTCTCCCGTTTTAATCGAACTCGCCTTCGCCGTAATACTAATCGTGTCGAACGATATTATCCTGCCCAGTGACCGATTCTCCTAATTTTTTGATGCATTTTTTTCCCACACCCGTGATGTTTTTTCTATACCCACCACGCACATCTCGACTGTGTCGATATCTAATAATGATGTTGTAGCCACGTCCTGATGAATCGCTGTCAATTCGGTTAAACCGTTTGTGTTCATGTATACATTTTTGATTTTAGTCATAAGTTGTCGATAACTACATAATATGTACTTACACACTAGTCACAGCTTCTATATTACCTTCTCTATACTGTATCCAATTATGTAATATGATTTTTGTATTTAAATCTCAATAGCTAAGCGCCTAAGGCTTGGAACGTATAATATAAAATATATAATGATTTTACACTCTTGCGTTTGGTTTATTTTTCTTACGATCGCGTCTTCTGGCATTGAAAAATCAACGTACGTCTCACTGGCCTGCCCTATATGGAATTTTGAAGGTTTTTCATGGTATGTAACCTGTAACCTTTAGTCAGCACTTTGTATGCATTATTTTATGACCGTTGTACGGATACCGAAGTCATAACTAAAATAAAGAGAACTGGTGGGCTGGTAAGACGTCTCTGAAATGTACCATACTCACTCGTTTGTACACCATCTATATGAATTTGTATGATAAATTTCAACCCTTAAACAGTACTTGAAAAAAAACATTAATAGCTTCAAGTGAAAACGTTGTTCCTAAATTTTTTCAGTGCTTTAATAGTTATATTCTCTCAGCGATGGGAAATACCAAAGTTATCATGACTATAAAAAAATGTGAATTTAATGTATCTTCTTAAAAACCTCAAATAATTAAATAACTTTCTTTTTTAGGTATGTGCTTAAAACATATTTATACAACCAGTGCAAACAATAAAATAGTTCATTAAACACAATGTGTTAAAACAATATATCGTACAGTGCTATAAAAAAAAGAAAAAAATATCTTAAAATCATAAATGTCAAAATATATACATAAAATGCAAGATAAAAGTTTCGAAATTGAACTCGTTGTTATAATTATATAATTCAAACGTTGTGCTAAGAATACAAGTATAACAAATTTACAATAAGCTAAAAACAATACAATATTTTACAAAGTCACATAAAGTAACGCAACCACCACCTGACTATAGCTCCTGACACCCGGAATGGTGGAATCTTGACTGTCTGAGTGACCATTTATTGTACTTGTAAGCACCGCGGTACACGCATATTACTCGTTTAACAATGTCACTATTTCTGCAGTATTGTATAAGCTTATATGCACTAACTACATTATACAATATAGGTACCTACAGGTATAATGTCTATTATACTAAATTAAATCAACGTATAAAAAAATGTAATCACATTTGTAATTTATGTTATTACATACAGAGCGTAACCGCTTCAATTTAATTCCCCTTGAAAACTCGATTTAATTACTTTAAAAGTAAACACGATTTATAAGACAATAATTAAATACCTCCTATATTATATCACTACCCATATATAATATATAAGTACTATTACTTATTGGGAACGTGCAACGAATCTCCGGCGAATGCTTAAAAATGTTTTTGACGAGTTATATCCATTGTATATACACGTTGACAAATTTGGAAGGCTCAATGTCATGGAGAAAAAAACCACGTACTAATACGCGTGCCTGTCTGTATTGTATTAACCCTTTCGGTATAGATATGTTACCAAACGCCAAATGACCATGAACAAAATTGGAGTACATTAGGTTACTTACCTATTATATAATTGTCGATCATTTATCGTCGAATATTTATTGTCATCTTTGGCTGGTATTCGGGAATATACCAGCCATCTATTTCCTGTTATAGGCGTATCTCGCTTGCAGGTAATCATCTTTAATACTATCAGGACATGACGAACAAATCTATAGCAAGCCGTCGAACTTTGATCGGAACAGAGTAATTTATTATTGTTATACCACGATTATTTATTGTGTTAACAGATTTTCCAACTGGGTATAGATTTTATGGCCTCAACTTTGTTAATAATTAGGTAGATACGTATCGTCATATTGTAAAAAGCGCAGATAGTTAAATAAAAAAGTGAAAAAAACTAAAAAATGTTTATGTATCTGAAAATCATTTAAATAATGTTCCTACCACACATTGCACACTCTTAGCAAGTCTCGATATACGAATATAGTATTATTATTATATTCAATTGAAACGTTCAGCAGCCCAGGGGCTTACCCTGAGCTATAAAATATTATCGTTTCGCGTAATCGATATTATGCCTAGTGTGGTAGGCAGGTTTAGGCATACCGACGACCTAGTGTATTTTGATCGAGTGTAAAACGAAACTTGTTTTTTGTTTCTTTCGCATCTGTAATTTTACTCGGTTTTCGGTCACACGCGATATTTTGCGCTGTCGGTGTGGTTATTTTTTTCTCCGATCGCACGCGGAACAGGATTAGCGAAAACTAAAAAAACAACAAATCCAGAATAATAATAATAATAAAAAAATACCTCCTCTACTAACCCCATGTAATGGCAGATTTGTATTCAATTTGAAAACACTAGTGTGCGTGTGTGTGTAATGTATACCGTTGGTTATAAGCTCGCGATAGCGTCTAGTGTATTAGACCATATTGGTATCAAGGTCGTCTTCGGATGCGGTGCATACATAAGACAGTGCGGTGTGAGCAGGATTTTGTCGTTGGGAAAAAAAATCGTTGTTTTTGTTTACTTTTTTTTTTTTTACACATGGCTTATTAGTGATGACTTCTTCAAAGCAGACTAATGCAAGCGCGTGAGACTTATATATAGGTAATACTGTTCGACGCGACACACATATTTTCTTCAATCGTCTCTGCGTTCTACCTTTGGCGGGTACCTAAAGAGTTTTCGATCGCCGTCCACGAGTCTAGACGTGAGTGTAGCTCTAGGGTCTGTACGCTTCGGACACGATTCGTGGAACCGTAATATAATGGTCAACACATAGTCGCAAAAGTTCTTTTTAGAAATGGGATTTTTCTAATCAAATGATCGCCCGTCTTAATACCTAACTGTGGATCAATCGAAATCGGTTTCCTTTTATACAATGTAATGATAGGAATCTGGATCGTGAGTTTGAAAGAAGTCGTGTGTCATAAAGTTGATAAAAATTAAAATCAATTGTCGAAAAAATTGTTTCTTATAAAATATGTGGTACTACCATAGATAATATATATTATCAACTACAAAATATATACCGAGCAAAATAATGTAATATCTTTTCTTTTTCCATTTCGATAATACTTAAGTAGAGTAAGTAGGTATAGATAAAACATTTTGATTGTTATTTAATGACCCTCGAGAACGGTTTTTAATGTGAGTGTAGGATTGTTTTCTACTCTTACTTATACAATATTTTTTTTATTATTAATAGTACAAACCCATTAGTTTTGACTATCACATGCCCAAACATGAAAATATGATGATGATAATAATAATAATGATACATATACTACTACTTACTATATCTATATTTATATCTTATAAATAAGAGAACATTATTTATTTTTATGTAATTTTAATGGTAATTTTTTTTAATTAATATATTTTTGTTTAACCTAAGCTAAACAGTTAATACTTCATTATTATATGTTATTGTTTTGTTGTTGTGAAGTTTTAGTCGATAAAAAACATTTTTGTAACAAATGACTTTTATAAGATATATTTTGTATACCTTTCACAAATACTTCACAAGAAAGACTTTTTATAAATTATTTTTATGATACTTCATTTTAGGACTCAACTTTATGACGCACACTATACTTTCAAAGTTCTAACACTATTGGTAGGTACCAAATAAAGAATGATAGATAGATATATGTAATTTGTGATCTGGGAATCTCATATTCAAACGAACCATTTATCAGATAGGTAAACATTATATTTTTGTACCTATAGGTTTTATTAATATTGACTCTATCAATTATTATTTTGGTCTACAAAATCTATGATAATTTGACAGAAATAATTTCATCACGTCTTATATAAAATCAAATCGAGTGCTCTAACTTGCCTCACTACCGTTTATGCCCCTAGCAATAGTAATTATTTTAATAAATTATTTGTAAAATTTCATAGTTTATTTTAATAAATGAAAAAAAATGTAAGCATAAAATGTAATAAAATTATTGTAATTGGATAATTTTTTTATGTTCGATAAAATTTTCCATCGTTCATTTTTGTCGATTACCACAACGAATATATTAAATTACTAATACAAAATTAGTTGTCTTTTACTTGGACTAATTACATTGTAATATAATGTGTAAAAATAAACAGTAGGGTTTATGAGTTAATTATTTTCCTGTATACATTATAAAATAATAAATAAAGTGGTTTTGTAAAATACTTTAAACGCTGCAAAATAAATTGCCAAAGTAGCCGAAGCTATAAGATTTTTATTGAAGTATTGAAATATATTTTATCATGTTAATCATTTGCAATGAAGTAGATTACAACGATATATAAAAGTATATCCTTGAGCTAAAAATATCGGTACATAAAACATATAATATTATAATTTATTGTATCATAATAATAGCTATGGTATTGGTAAATTGTTTTAAAATGACATGCTCGCGTATCTATCAGTTTTTTTTGTTATTATCATCTAGCATAGTTGTTTTCAATTTTGATTTCTGAATATACAGACTTCAACCGATGACAAATGACAATATGTAATTAAGCGTATTATTATTGTGGTCTTTATAATAAATTTATATCTAATTTAATGTGACTATTTAATTGCATGGCCATGATTTTTCGATTTTGCCGATAAATTATACCTAATATATATTAACAAGATGATTGATATTAATGATTTACAATGAATAAAAAAAAATTTAAAGACTGGAAATTATTAAATGTATCAAATATATCATTATATTGGGAATATAAATCATCATAATATTTATGTTTACTTTTATTTTTATAATAAATGTATAGGTATGTAAATAGATTAAAATTATAACATTTTTTAGTTTTTACTAATAATTAAAAAAGTAAGGAAAATGTTTTTGACCTCTCAAATTGGATGACCAAAGTTTTTTTTCTACTATAAAAAGTATTTTTACAAAACACTTATCATTGTAAAAACCTAAATAAATTAAATCCTAACAATATGTTTTACTAAAAACATTACTTGTAAAATAATTACTGATAATTATCAGAAAAAAATATACATATAGTCTTATACGATTTTTGTAAATCGTACGTCAAAATCATGTAGGTAGCTTAGTACTTAATAATATATTTTTGTTTTATCATAATGTATTATCGTTGATATTGAACGATATCATTGGAATGTGACAAAAATAAAATACAAAACAACTAACTAACCTAACCTATACTTACAATTCGTATCTTACCTCACGACTTTATCTTACTCAGATCTATAATCCCCTTTAGGTACATTAAAAACTTGAAATACCTCTTCGATGATTTTACTTTATTTTGATGTTATCGAATACAAAATAATATACAGTGAAATCTCTAAAGTCTAAATACTGAACACTCTTGGTCACTGATATTGTGTCCGCTATTCAGAGGGTTCCGTTTTTAGAAAGTTTGTCCTAAAGTTTTTTTCCCTAAAAAAGTCGGCTATTTAGAGACGGTAAGGGGAGATTTCACTGTACTAAATATAGCTCTTGAGGTCTCAACTATCTACAGTAGATATATTTTTTATGTTTGCAATATTATAGGTATACGTGTTTTATAATATTCGTATCAAAAATGTACCTATATAATATTTAAGAGAGAATAAATCCCGAGTCATGATAATTAAATTTATTTTAAATTGTAAACCCGCATATGGGTACATCAATCATGGAACAAATTGGTTTCGCACCAAACGTGTGTAAAAAAATTGCACAAAGCGGATGTTCGACAAGACTGAACGTGTTTACATAATTATTTATAATATATAGGTTATGTATACCGTATTCAATTATGTTGACAACGATGACACGATTCCCTATTTTAATTCTATATTTCGCTGGTACCTCTATTATATTCGATTTTTATTGTCCTAATTAGTTGCATTATTTAAAAAATAAAATTTAACATCTTAGTTGTCACTCGAATTGTAATATCATACGGACTGTTACATGGTATGCCACCAAATTTACAAATTGGTTACACTAGCAAATGTTTTTTCCATACGCCTAAAAATTATTCATTCTGTAGATATTTTAATAAAAAGATTACATCGATGTAAGATATAATAAACAGTAGCAACTGCATTGTTATAAATTTCATATAAATTGAAAAAAGGGAACTCAGGACCATCAAAACGATAATTTAGAAACCAATTAGGATTTACCGCCAGATACATAAAACTAACATAACAACAACAACATCAACGTAGTTATATACGTGTATAACAGGCACGTTAATTGTTGTAACGTGCCTATATATTGTTATTATAATATGTGCTGGTAAAACGGGCGACGCACCCATATAATATTATTGTATATTATACAATATATATGACTCCAAACACCACGCCGGTGGAGTTGCTCAATATAATATGCACACCGATCGTTCGACCGTGGACGAAACTTTTTAACCTCGTTTCACGCTCTGCTGGTACAAAGGACGTCCGTTATTCTTATCCCCCGCGCGGTAGATCGACCATACACGCATGCGGATTAGGTACCTATATACGTAGATAGGTAGGTAAGGTGGTACACACATCATGATATAGGTACGCGACTAGTTTTGGTTTTATTATAAAATTTAATTTTTTATTTACCGTCCGGACATTTTTCATTTTTAAATCGCCCGACAACGAATATATACCTAAGGT
This sequence comes from Aulacorthum solani, assembly GCA_008528875.1. Taxonomy (NCBI): domain Eukaryota; kingdom Metazoa; phylum Arthropoda; class Insecta; order Hemiptera; family Aphididae; genus Aulacorthum; species Aulacorthum solani. The sequence goes on along the minus strand of PVMI01005237.1, from coordinate 6,718 downwards.
ATATAATATATACTGTAGCCGGGCCCTCCCATCATATGTATATAATATAACATAATACAATACAATACCTTGTAATAATAACGATTATAATAATAGTGTCGCAGTTTAAATATTACGATATATTGTTCTACGGAAACTGAGACGACAATCTTGCGACAGATACTTATATTATATACGCCATACTACGTCGAATCTATCTGGGTACGTTCAATTAATCGCTCGCTCAGTGAACAATGCGAAATTGGATTTTATGACCGGAAACGATACGAACAGAGCCTTTATTTATCTACCCGGTAGCGGCAATGTAATTTTTCATCTTCGCTCATCCTTCCACTTTTTCACTTCGCCCAGAAAAATACTTTTTGAATCGTTCATTATTGGGAAGGAGTGCACATCGTTTGATCGTGTACAAACTTACTTGTTTTCATCGCCTCTTTCTTGCGCGCAGTGACCTTCTACTGCAGTAAAAGCAGGATCAAAACGTGCTTGGAGTTTGATATCTGCAGGTGGGTTGTGAGACTTGACCGCTTTTCAGTACCGTAGGATTACCCCTTGGAAAACTATTGGAACGATTAAAAATGACCCATGTAAGACCCCAGCAATCGTGTTTAATTTAAAACATATAATATGGAGTGTTCAAAATGTTCTCCACTGTAGGTATTAACGGAAAAAATCTCTATTTATAATTTCTTTACTTCTGATTTGAGTGTTTATATAGTATATTCGTGATTTTTTGAATGAATAATTGGCTATTTACCATCTGTATATCTTGTACTGATTTTACTATTACATTAAAAAGGGTCAATAAATCTATTTATGTGTACAGTTAGAACATATTAAAACTGATGAAAAATTTTATTTGGTGACACTTAGCATTATTATTTGCATCAAATCTTATAAAATGTATAAATTACTTAAAAAAACTAGGAACTTAACTATAGCTTGTTGGGTTTTTATACACTTTCCCTTATCTTATCGTTTCTTGTATAAAGTATAATAACTTTTGAAAACACAAAATTGATTTAGATATATTCAATTTAAATAATTTTAATAAGATATTAATTGATAAGGCTTACGTAAGTAATAAAATAAAATTAGTCAAATATCAATAACCACTATTCATTTAATACGTGCACAGTAACATTAGTTTTTTTAGAAAAAATATTGATTTTCAAACCCAGAATACTAAGAACGAAAGAACAACAGTGGGCTCTAAAAAAAATATTTATCTAATAGCTTTAGGTGTTTACTATTTTTACTTTCCAATATATACGTTTCACTTAGTTGAATTTTCAACAATTCAAAGTGGCTGTGGTCCGGATCTAGAATCACTGGGTTTAAATTAATAGATTTCTTTCTTTATTTGACGTCTATAATTTTACTTGACACACCTAGTATTTTTTATAAATCACTTGTCTTTTCTTATTTTTTGATTATGATTTTATTAAATACACGTCTATATAACAATAAGAGGGAAAAAATCGAATCGACCAAAACGGCGGTTTTGATCTACATATCCAATTATTAGTTTGAACTGCTCAAGGACCACGCGATAATAATCAGTTGTAGATATAGTTAGAGGTACTCTATAAAACTGTGGTATTTGCATTCAAGTGGAAATTAGGGAGAGAGAAAACCGGTTTTCAAATACAAATTGCATAATTGCAGTATGTACAAATAGACGAGTTTATCAAACTGTATTTAAATTTACGAATAATATTAATAAATTGGTCTAGTTAACCGTTTAATTATTGGGAGTCTTACTTGACATTATACCAACTTCAAAGATAACGATGCACCAGTACCATATTGTACACTAACAAACAAAAAAAAAACGTTATTCCGAATTATCGTATGCCGAGTATAGCGGTAAAATTGTTTGTTCTATTTCAAACAAAATCTATAATGATGAGTTCATCGCCAAAGTAAATTTGAAAATGTCGGTTAAATATATTTGAATATGATGTACAATATTGACTATGGTAATGGTTTATAAAATATAAAATTAAAATAAACACAATACAAACAAAATACCTAAGTTAGTATTGTATAGCTGCAGAGTGCAAAGAGTGTACAATAATAATTTGTAATACGTACTCGCAATGACGTGATGGTTCAGTAATATGAAAATCGATGACTGGATAGTTTTATTAATCGTTGTAACATTCTTATTTTGTAAATAATTTTTATAAATTTTTCATGAAGAGTAAGAAACAACACTGATTTATTTTTATTTGTTGTGGCGTTAGTCATAATTTATCACCATTCACACAAAATACATTGATACACATTAAAAAAAAGTTTTACATTCCTAGTTTCCTATGCTTTTAATAGTCACCGGTATAAAGAACTTTTTGGGGGTGGGGATTCTTCTTGTTTTGTTAGTTTCTGTTTATCATGTAATGATGTAATGGAACGCCTAATGATTTCACAAGTCTAAAGACTTTTCTGCATATGATTTTGACAATGCTAAATAATAAAAAAAGTGGTCATTAGTACAACAGTAGGTTAAAATCATTTTGGTCGAAAAAGTTGATTTTGAAAAGTATGTCAAAATATGTACAATTGACCATTGTATGTACGAAGTATAATTATTTATTTTAAAAGTCTTAAGTACTCACGAATACATTTTTTAATTACTATAAAACAACTAAAATTGTTATTTTTTAATTAAATATTTAATTTTGTCAAAATTTTAAATTAAAATGCTTATAAAAAAAAAACTGTGTTGATATTAGAGTTTTTAGATTTTTTGGTTACAGAACGAACTAATCATGAGGCATCACGAGAATCTTTCTATTACATTTTCAATCCTCAGATATAAAAACTGAAAATTTAAACTTTAATTAATACTTTTAAGAAAAAATGGAACTTTATTTTTTATCAACTTCTAATATCACAACTTACGAGAAATATTGTATTAAATTTTTAAGCATTTCGACTCAACGAAAAATATTTAATTTAGCCTTGAAAATATCTACCAATAGCTCAAAACGAGTAAAAATCAACGTGAATTTAATCTAATTTCTGCTAACAACAACTTATGAAGAACTATGTATTTAATTTTCAAGTTTTTGTATCGATAATTTATTATCGTCAATAATTTTTAAAAAACCATTAAAATCCAAAATTTATGGAGTATATGAAATGAAAATGTAAATTTTAGGTTAACATTTCATGTATACCTACGTTTATTTTTTATAGTCACACCATAAAATAAAATAAATTTTTGCGAAAACTGGTTTTGCTTTGTTGACAGACACAAAAAAAACCACACACATCATTGTAAAATTAATACATTCATCGCTCAACTCAGAATCTAAAACAACTATATCAATTAATAATCGGTGTAGGTAGAGCTTCATTTTATTCTATTTATGAATTATTAATCTATAAATTATAGGCAACAAACATTCAAAACATTATTTTCTAAGGACATTATTTTATGAGTGTCAAATTTTGGGCCACGGTAATACTAATATACGAGTATTATTGTTAATGAGTTTAAGGACTTCTATCATATTTTTTCTAAGTAGTTTAAAATCATTAAATAATTACTATATTATATTTTAATATTTTTTTGCATTTATAAGGTATTTCAAAATAAATGTATTATGACTGAAATACACTTATTTGTAGGTTACCAATATTTTGATAATCGTTATAGGCCCCTTAAATTGTTTGGCACTGGTTCCAAAGTTATCTTAAACGGGAAGTAATTGATGGAAGTCCCTAATGTGTTTCGACTCATTCCACCGTGTATTAGCTTACTGGTGTAACGACATTGAGCGTATATACAAACCTATACAAACCTTAAACCTATAACATGTTACACTCTTAGTAACTAAACATAATTCAATTTATCCAACAGATTTTTCAAAGGTGCGTATTTATGTGTCGAAAATAATAGTTTTACAATTAGCTAGGATGTACATATTTTTCAACAATCAGTGACTTTTACTGCATACTCACTACTGTATTTGAGAACAAATAATATGCATCGTATTCGTGATTATAATAACGATAAATGATGGTTTTTGTTTGATCTTACGGTGCACACGGACGACCGAAATCGTATTAATTTTTTTTATTTAATCCATTCAAATGGGTCTCACCCCTCCCATTATAATTTACACGCCAATGATTTTTTCTGGTGCGGTGGGTCGTAGAAGAAAATGCTGATTACAATAATATTACACAGATGTAGTATCTATAATACTTATAATGTTATATCCGTGGGTATACGAGCGGAATATCTCGCGAACCAGATCACCTTGTTGCGGCGGTGGCTGTTTAAATATACGGAATTTCAACGGACGCAATAATAACATAATAATAATAGTAACCGCCAATGCCCGAACACACGTAGATTACAGACATATGTTATATTATTTTTTACAGTGTCCACCTGCCTTACCGATTTATCTACAGTGTGATTCACCAAGTATGCTCACCCCCGTTTTATCATACGTATAATAATGAATTTATTCAACTTCTGAACTTTGGAAAATACCATTTTTTCAAATTTTTGAAGCTTGTAATATTTAAGAAGTATTCTGTTACTGTGTAAACTTGTGTTTTTAAAATGAAAATCACCTTTTTGTATGTAATTTACCTACTAGATCAATTTTCTGAAAATTTGACGTATCAGAATCAAAATGTGAACAAATAGTTTTTAAGTCATTTAACTTTGTCTACTAAGGTCAATAGACCCATTATGGGCTTTGAAAATATAGGGGTAATGGCGATTAAAACATTTTGGTGATTAAGATTAATTTGTAAACATTAATAATTTGTAAAAATAGTCCAGTTATAATAAATACTAGATCAAATATTATATATGTTTTATACTATTGTAAAACCATTTTTCAGGAATATTATTCTAAGAATAAACATTTTAATAACTGAGATTCCCTTCTAAACTTTGAATTAGGTACATAAAACTGTTTAAATAAAATTTACAGCAAAAAAGGGAGTTTTTCATTTGAAAAACAGAAGTTTGCATTGTCACAGGAGTCCTGTGACAGGACACTTCTTAAGTGGTAAAATAAATTTGAATAATTTGAAAATATGATCTCTAAATATATTTAAATAACTACATTAATAAATAAAAAAGGAGGTGTACATTCTTTGTGAATTACCCTATATATATATGTAAGTATACTTCACAACGTAAGGGGCGTGTGTTTGTGCGCGCACGTGTTGTGTACTTGTGTGTACATTATAGGATATGTATATAATGTATATATTATTATTATGAATAATATAATAGATCAGCATGCGAAATTATAATAATAATTACCTATATAGCACGAGTTAAACGCCACATTTGTTATATTATTGTGTTTTATAATACACTGCCACCGCCGAAATCGCCCTTGACACCACTGCCGCCGTCAACTATTCAGGGGTCGTGGCCGCCGCAATAATTTACCACTCGAACGCCGCCGTAGCTACACGAATAGACTACCTATGTGGTGTTTTAATGATGAAATTCGTAAATGTATTAACTCATATATGTGTTTATCCGTGTAAATAATATAACATTATATAGGTAAATACAAATTCTGCAGTAACGATCGGTGCCAGTGTTCGTATACCTAATAATATTATAATAATATCATCGGTGTGTCGTGTACATTTTATGCCTAATAAATGGGCATTCGACAGGAACTTCTGAAACATTATACAATATTGTAATGTGAATATAATTTACTGGCCAAAGTAGATGTTCAATTTGTATTATAGTGTTTAGCTTATAATCAATTTAATGTCGTGGAGGTATCTGGTATATATTGTGATAATGTGAAAATAAAAGTATAAAACAAACATAAATAATAATATGTAATATGGATAACATAATAAACTTGAGAACGGTCTGAGAATTACCCTGTCGGTGGTATTATGAAAATATAAGTTAGTGTTGTAGAAAACAAAATTGTGAAGCACAGAGTTACATGGCAATGTAAGTTACATAATAGAAATAAGAACGAAAATTTAACAGACCAATCTCGTATAGCAGAAAATGTGACTCTTTCACCAAATAGTTTAAACACCTACTAATTACTGTACGTTTTTAAAATATAAAAAAGTGTATTATCAAGGTTTTGGGGTTGCATTTACTAACTGATTATACATGGGTAGGTAATAGATTTGCTTCCTTCAGATTCAATTTTATATTATTGTTATTAGCTTAAATATTGCAGGAAATTTACTTTTTATTAAACTTAAAGGTAAGAATATTATCTATGTTCTATAACTTTGGTTTTTAAATTTTGTAAGAGTATTTTTAAATTTGAATATACTTTTACTTACTCATAATTCGCGTCAAAATTAAAAATAAAAAAACCGATAAAACACAGATCATGTTGTTACATATTAGTTTGATAATAATATTAATTTACTTTTTAGATTTAAGTTGACATGTAACAACTAACAACACAAACTTGGAAATTGCTGAAGATAAATTCTGGAATGGTGGTAGTGGTATACTATAATATGCGGTAGTATATAGATAAGCTATGGAGACTCAGGTTAGACAAAAGGACTTCGGTCCTTGTAAAATGTACAATTTTAAAATTATCATACTTTGCTTCAAAATTAAAATACCAAAAATAAACCGACAATATTAATTACATAATATCCCTACTTAAGAAATTGAAAAAAGCACAGTTCACTTTAATATAAAAAAAATAAATAATAAACTGAGTAAAATGGA
>PVMI01005179.1:0-23586 GCA_008528875.1 Aulacorthum solani | reverse complement strand
TGACGTGTATGGGGGCCTTTAGACGAGCAGCAGTACTAATAAAATGGAATAATAAATTCGAATGCGGCCAAAGTGTGTGGGTGTGTAGTCCACCAGGAGGTAGGGTACCTATATATTATAATACATAGTCGTGGAATGTTTATTTCCGATTTATTATTCAGACGCACTATATGATCGTCGAGAGCTTTGTGTGTTATTATCTCATTACACTTATTATGGACTCGATGAATACAAACACAATATTTTCTTTCGATAAATATTGTTAAAGTTATGACGATCACTACGTTTCATATCAAATTATTACAATAATAATTATCAGCTGCAGCTATAATCGTACCTATATTATAATATATATATTAGGTATGAGTCATTCCGTATGACAGCATTTCGAGCTCAAATTTAATTTACTTTACCTAGCAGCGTATTATAGGACATGCATCTTTTAAATTATTAAACGAACAGATAGGTAGCTTTAAATATTCTAATAACACGGATTATTTTTTAAAAACAATTTTTTGTCCTACCTATATTTAATTATAATTCTTGTTTCTTTCGTTATTATCAAGGGGATAGACGGATTATTCGCTTAAAATATGCACGAAACGCACGTGACGCGTGTGACATAATTCCGTGAAACGCTTTAAAATTTTCGGTCGCGTGTTTCGGAATATCTATATTAATAATAATAATAATAATAATAAGAATAATAATAGCCATAATGATAAATAAATAATAACAAAAATGTGTTTGACAGGCCAAAGTGAAAATGCAAAACATTCGACGATTGCCGCACGAGGATGATGCTGTAACAATAGGGTGGAAAAATGAGTGAAAAAAATACGTGCAGTTCCCATCGTATACAATACGTAATAATATGATGTATTGTATGGCAGTTGAACGTCCGAATCGGAGTTGAAACAAATCAAGTTCAAACGAAGTTTGCAAAATGTATTTCAGTCATTAAGGAACAACTATTCCGATGTTACGTCCTAACCTTTATGTATATACTTGTACATACCTACTGCAAAAAGTAAGATAGGTGTATTATTGTGTACACGTAGGTATACGTAATAATAATGATAATAATAATAATAATAATATAATATGTTCTAAAGCGGTCTGGGAATATTTCCATCACAATCGAAATGTTGTTTTCGCAAAGAGCAATGAGTTCTATACTACTCGGCGTAGCAATCATGTGAATATATAATATTATTATTATATTCTTTTTTGTGCATGGGAATATTGCAAATTTTACAAGTAGAAAATAGTTTCATGGTTCAGGTAATTAAAAAATTATTAAAAAAATATTATTGATCGATAAAAACACATTAAATAATAGGTATCATCTTTCCGTTGTCGCGACATACGATCTTATAACACTCGATCGTTTTAAAACTAACTTTAAACATTTAACAAAAAACATAATATACAGCTTACAGCTGGATATACAGTAAAACCCGACAATTGAAATAACTGTTGTTCTAATCAATATTTTTTTCTCTCTATTATTTATTGAATTGTTACACGTATAATATAACATTTATTTTTTTATTTTTAATACTAAAAATCTAATATAAATTTTTTTTGAACATGTCAAAATATAAAATTTGTAAAAATGGTTTTTAGAAAACATTTTTTGTAAAAACATTTATCTAAGTCTAATGGTTTGTTTATTATGATTTTTTAAATGTCAAATTTATTTAAAGTAGAGAGAAGTAATAACTTAAAAAATATATTTAGATAGTAAAAGTTTATACTTTTTTAATTTAAAGTATTTTTTACGAATAGATCAACTTAACTTACCTAAAATAATAAGATTTTTCAAAACATTTAAAAAATTAAACTACACATAAGTTTACATAAGTAAATATGTCTTTGCAATCAAAATTTCCCTGAAAATAAGATTTCCAAATTAGTTGTTTTGAATTGTTTGAAAATGTTGAAGGTTATACTCGTGTAATGCAATCGTCCGTAAATTAAATATATATAAAAAAAAAATATATTGATTAGAACGAAAGTTATTTCATTTGTCATGTCTTTCTGTTACCCCTGTATTTATTTATAGTAATTTTTTCTGTTGCTAATTACTAAAATATATTTTTATGTGTTTACGGCAAATTTATAATAAATAAAGAATAAATCGATTGATTGACTTGAAGATCTGTATTCGTGTCGTCTATTATGAATTTCACTGATGATTTCGTTCAGACATATAGTTTTTTATTTCACGAATCTGTCTATAATTAGCAGTTAGAACACAATTTAAATTTGAAATATGTTTAGGTAATGTAATAAATAATATATCGGATTGAAGATTTCATTGTCTAGATTACTTAAGAGTTAAACAATTAAAATGCAAATCAAAATTAGTATTCTATTCGAATTTAATCGGTACGAATGATTATCTATTGCTGTTATTTGCATTTCATTAATATAATATTATGTGTTTTGAGTTGAATTATTGAAAAGTATTTTATTACTATAAGCTTTAGAGAAAATATATATAATAATATAAATGATCTCCACAGCAGGTTCGTTCGTTAAAATTGGTTTTTTTTCCCAACAAATATTATTATATCGAAATATGTAATCGAGTTTTTCGTTTAAATTCTGCTATACTATTATAGAGTATTACGTAATAATATCCTATAGAAGTATAGACAACACCTTATAAACGACCCGAGTTAAATATGAAACAATTAATCATTCATAACATAATCGATACATATTACAGGTAATTTGCATATTTGAATCGGTTTGGTTATGTTAATCGAATACATGCTACAATTAAAGTGACGCTACATATTATATATAGTTTTAGTCCTTATTTATATATAATTCAGTTTAAAGATTGGAAAATTAATCATATGGCTTGCATCTGAAAAATTTAAAGGAAGGGGTTATATATTTTAATGTAATCCACTTCTTTCTCCAATTACCAAAAACTACACAATTTTCAAGAGTTTTATCAATAATTTCATTTAATGGGTAAAAACAATTTAATATTCATCCAAAACAATGTAACTATCATTTTTTTTATCGGTTATAAAATTACAATATTATTAACATTTCCAACTACCTATACATATGCAACTAAATTAAATAATTAAAATATCATTAAAGAATATAGTTACAAAATATGTTATCATTCATATTATAATTAATAATACTTTTTATTTTTTTATCATCTATTGGAGGTTTGACTATGGTTTTTTACTAACGTATCGTCCATTGTCTTAATTCTGCTCTCAATTAATCTTATGATTAATTAGAATTACAGCATTTGATACCGAAATTAATATGATATAAGGACTAAAATTTCTTCGGAAATCACTGTCGGTTCCGTAATTTTAGCTTATCAAAAACCGTCAAAATTATTGTGTCGAACAAAAAAGTGATGTTTCTTGGTGATGAGCCTTCAGATATTTTCAGACTTACAGAGTGTCCCCAAAACCCTTCAGTGCTTTGAAACTTTACTAATGCAATAATAATAATTCGTTGATTGCGTTAACAGTATAGGAAATATATTTTGGTTTTCAATAGACCAAAAACGATAGGAAAGTTTCACAGCTCAAAGCCTGTTGACGGAGCTATATCGTAATGTACACCCTACAATGTATAATATTGTATGCATAATAATATGATTTATCGATTATTAGTCAAATTATGATATACTGTTTCGCATTTAAATCCGGGGGGGACGAGTACAAATTCCTAGAATTTCGATATGAGTATAATATGATAGAAATTCGAAACGCGGCCCGCGTCAACAAAATATTGAATGTATAAATGTATAGTAGAAATTATAATTATTATGTTATATATCGTTATCGTCGTTTTCCGAAACAATGGCTCTGATAAATACAACACACTACATGTAGTTGTAGTTTTTACTTAGAAGCGCATCGTCATAAGAACAATAAAAATAATAATATGCGTATACGTCATCATTATATTATGACAAAAACACTGCAACAGTCAACATTCAACGATGTTCGCATAATGTTGTGAGTGACATAATATTTCGAGATGTGAATCTTAGGAATCTATGCGATTGTTGATGACTTGTTAAATATATTTTCTGTATACTCATACAGTTTAAATGGAATTAAATTTGTTTTATATTATGCAACAGCTCCGGTGCATCTTGGGTTGGGTGTCTGTGGCCGTTAAGAGACAAAATAGTGAAGTAATAAGTGCAATTCTGTGCGGTTATGTATGTTGAGCCTGCAACAGTGCTGCTCACTGTGTACATGACGTCTGCTTCAGATGTGTGGAGTTTTTGGGCAGTTGGGAATAATTATAAACAAAAACTATTAATTAAATATTAACATAATATCATGAGACCCCAGATGTAATGGGACAAAAATAGAGAAAAAGTTACGTCAAAAAAGTGAGCTTAATTCGGTTGTAGTGGAACTAATAGTTTTATTAAAGAAAATTATTAAAAATTCAAGCGAGCAGCTGGTTTGAGAACGATAATAAATGAATGGCATGAACATGATAATATAACAGCACTGATTGAAACATTTTTATATACGTTGAGTTGTTAATATTTGAGTTGATCATGAAAAAGATATTTCATCAATAAAATGTAATAATAATAATTTATAAAATAACCATTCCGATCAAAATATTTCACACGACATATCAAACAGCAACTATCGAAGGAATAATTTTAGTATGGGCACTAACTATGAATCTAACTTAACTCGAATAATAAATTTAATCTTTATGTATATTATTTTTTAATTTAATATTATTATCTTAATATATTATTTTAGGTTGTATTTGAAATGTCGAGTCTCGTAATTGAACGTTTCTTGTGGACCGTTATATTGCCTAAAAAAATGTAAAACAGGCAAGGCTTAAATAATATATAATATGTAAATACCTAGATACTATATACTATACTATATATATATATAAATTAATGAAGATCACGATCGATTTTGGCAATTTACTTTTAAATTCAAACGAATTATATTCTGACGTTTTTACTAAATAGCATGAAAGTCGGTGCGTGGTTAGTAGGTATAATTTCAAGCATGTAAATGTCTATAAATCCAACACATTATCCAGGGAATAAATTATTATCGCGATAAATTGATCTCGGGTAAACCAATCTTTCTAATAAATAACTAACAAACTCTAACATAATTAATTCACACAGAAATAAATGATATAAAAGCATAAAATATGCTGCATTTGAAAATAATCAGAACTCAGACGTTGGATATGGTTTTCGTTTCAATTCACCCATAGCTATTATGTGCTATTACTTATTACTTATAAGTATTCATCCGGGCTAGATCAATATCTCATCAGGAGAATATTGCACAATTAAGATACTGACTAGTATATTTTGTATTTTATTTTTTATAAATTTTAATTTGAAGAAATACCTACTATATTTCTATTTTTATTTATTTGTATACAATATACACATACCTAATACCAATATTATATTTTTGTCGATTTATTTTGTTCATATATACCAGTCACTACCTATTTAGGTTTTAAAATTTAATCAAAGTTGCCGTATTCCTACCGAAATTACCCCAACTATGCGTACTTTAAACTTTCTACTACACGTACGACGTACCACGAGTATTATCATCGCAAGCTCTGAACGCATACCTACAGAACAATGCTTCTATATTTCGGTTTAAGTGAAGTGAAAACATTTCCCGTTGTTGTACGGGTAGTGGTATTTTATATACCTATAGGTGCACATTAATAATATCGAAATATGTAATGCTTTGCTCAGGTATTCTTTTTCTCTGTCCATTTTATATAAAATGCACGCATAAAAAATTACTTTTACATCGACTCCCGTTTGTTATATTGATTACTACGTAGGTTTAAAAACGATTGAAAAGCGTAGAACTTCTCAAATTCAGTATTTTAATATGATATGCTTCGGCAGTAAATATATAGTACATAAGACGAATGCGGACGGCGGCAAACGTCGAATGTTTCTTTATTGGAAACTGAGAATCTTTTCATTTTTCTTTTTTTTTTGGTCGTTAAAAAAAGACAACTAAAAACTGACGTTTTTATTGGCTTTGAGTAAAATATTAATCCCAAAAGGCGCCGCCGTCCTTGTCCGTCCGTATTTTCACGCGGAAACGATTTGTCACGAAAAAAAGCAAAGCGTTCATCGCCGGCAGTACTGGCGGGTTTCCGTTAGTCGAAGATATTTTAAAAAAATTAAGTGAAACGAGACATGAACAAAAACTTATAAATAATTATCCGAGCAAACGAATTTCGCCAGCGAGAGTATGGTTGGTTCGTGTGTTTTTCGATTTTTGTTTGCCGGAAGAAAATATTAATTTCATAAGTCTGGCCAGATGCGACGCGCGCGCGGATAGGATGGCTGGTTGACGTCGGTGGCACAGATGACGACAGTGGCGATGACGGGTCTTATTAATAATCGCAGTGGTTGTTGAAAGAGAAAAAATATTGTTTGGAAACATTTAGGCTCTCACGGAGAGAGGCGTCTGTGACGAAGACGTTAAAAAAAATGTCCCCTTCACGATGATTTAATTATTATTGTATAATGTATATATATACTTTTTTTAAATCCTCTCCAAACGTGAAGCGCATCCCGAAATTATTAACGCACAATAAGTCTCCGAAGACGTCGATAAGACCCTCGTTGAAACGAAAAAAAGAAGGAGAGGGAGAGAGATAGGCGAGAGATATTTGATCTGAAATTAAATTTCTGGCACTTTGGTAATTTATGTACGCTTCAATATTGTTGAACGTAGGGAAAATTACTTTTGACTAATATAAATGACAATAAATCAACAAATTTTGCTTGATATTGTACGCACACGAATCATACAATATCATCATAGAGACAATAATGCTGATATTTGATATGACTTCCGCGATGCATTAAATGGATTAAATGAATGACGCTACTAAATTACTAGATGTGTTGTCTTTAGAAGTTATAATAATATAGTAGCTCGTATAATATAACAATAAAGTTCGAATCACCAAAATGGTATATTCCGAATTGACCGAACCAAATTTCCTGCTGCCACCATAGTTATCGACTAAATAGAATTACATATTTACCTCCACACACCCACTCACTCATTCTATCAAATTCTCTCTCTTTCTCTATATCTGTCTTTCTTTCTCTTTCTCTCTCTCCCTACCTCTTTTCCTCTTCTGGAACACACACACAGACACACAGGTGTACTCTTGCTATGTCATTTGTTCTTTCTCTCTGTATATGTATTTATATAACTATAGTATATATATGCATAGGTATATGTTATATATGTGTAGCGTGCTGAGGCATTGTTTTAATTAATCAAAGACCATGAGCGCGGAAACGAATTTCATTACAATATTGTAATTTAAATCAACAAATGCAAATTATTTTTCTTTATATTTATTCATGTGTTTGGTGTGGTTATTTATTTGATTTTGTCATTGCGTGTCGCTCGTTTGTGAGTGCTCGTTTTTTCTCTCTTTTTCTGCTCCGTGCGTTTGATATACTTGACAATATTGTATACATATTATATATTTATATGTATTTAAATATGCACACCCACGATGGAAAAACGCGCTCCCTTGGTCAGCGCTGCTCGCGTGTATGCAAAATAGCACTGGACGTGATAAGGAAACAGCAAAATGTAGTTATAAATACGGGTTCCTCTAACCCTTTAATCGCTTACACACACCTCCGACGAAAAAACCCGAACATTTCATACCTCGCATATACCTAAACACAATATTACTTAAGCCATATTCACTATAAATAATGCGTACATTTTTAATAATTCCAGAAAAGTATTGTTGTTGTTATAAGGTTAGTTTTTAAGTATCTCTAGTACGGAAAATAATTTTCTTATAGAAATACAAATGAAAAAATATTGTTGTTTTATTCTTTCTGAAGAAATTTATGATTCATTAAAAATTGTTTGGAGTTATCCAAATAACTATAAATACATATAAATAAGTACTTTTTAAAACGAAAATATTTTATGTTCCAACTTTTAATATATAGGTACACATACTACATTTTTAGGGATATTACTGAATAATATATTATTGACTATACATCTCTATGAAAATAATACACCTTTAGGCAGTAGACACTAATTATTTCAACTCATAAATTAAGTGCTATTTGCAATCTGAGAACCGTATACAAATGTTGCTGATTATGGGGCACAATCAGTGTTTAAAGTTTAATCATAGATATTTTCAAATTGGTTCAAAATTCAAATAGTCAACAAAACTAAGTCGCTTTAAGCTTTTAACAAAAATGTTAAATATTTGTAATTACTTATTGTACCTATAGTATAATCATGATAATATTAACTTAAATTAGCTCCGTTGAAACCATAACCATCAGAAATAATAATCTTCATCAAATAGGTATCTAATAACTTTTTTTTTTATTACAAAATTAATGTCGACAGTAATTCAATAATTATTAAACAAACCAGATATTCGATTATAATATTTATTAATATTATTATTTGATTTTTTTTTTAATAATTTAACTCATTAGTATATTACGCTTAGATAGAAAATATTGTACAAATATATAGTTAGCCATATAGATAGGTATCGCAAATATTAGATTAGTTTAAAAATATATATTTTAAATAATTCAACTCACATAATCGTTTATATAATTGATTGATTCTATTATCATCAAATTGTGTAAATATTTTATACTCTGCATTACTAATAGTTTGTCTACAGTTATCCGTATGCGATATGTATTGTCAATAAACCATTTATAAACATATTAACCAAATATTCTAATATCCATGTACCTAATTTTATTATAATATTAAATAATTTCATTTTTTATTCATTTAGTATTTTGAGTTTTAATGTAATTTATTCTTCAAGTTGGTATACTTGTTATAAAACGGATATAAATGTATTATTTGTGTAAACTAATGTAGGACAAGTAAAGTGGATTTATACATTAAAATTAATATATATATATTGTATATAATAACACGTAGATACGTTCTACCTATACCTACCTATCTCTTTGAATGGCGTCGTATAAAAGAGCGTGCTTTCATTTTAGATTCTTCTATATATGTATGAGTACCTATATATGTATATATTTATTTATTTATTTATATACACATAATAATTAATTAAAAACAAAAATCTTATTCATTAGTTGTATAGCCAAGCATCTATAGAGCGTTGAGATAAAAAAAGTGTTTTTTGTTGTTGCTGTTGTTTTATTAAAAATAAAAACGTTCAAACCTACGTGGCTATGTTATTTGGTTCATTCGTATAAAATAATATAATAAATTGATGTTAGGTACACAGAAAATGAGTTCGCAAACAATGCGGTTGTGTACGCATATTGAATTATTGCTTATAAAGTAGGTTATTGTTATATTATTATACTAATTACTAATTATTATTATTATTATTAAATGTGATTCTGTATAATAGGAGTATTAATGTATTATTCGTAGATTTAATTAAACGCCCTCAGTTATTCACTGGGTCTGAGTTAATACAGCGGAAAAACTTCTACTGAACTTCCAGAATGCACTTGGCATTAATTTTTAGTACCTAATAAGTCCAAGACATTTGTATGGGATTCCTTGTCGATTGCTGCACAACAACGTACGGATTTAATTTTTTATAATACAAACTAAACGAATTTAAAAGTAAGTTGTTTGTATTTACGTAAGACCAACCCACACGAGCCAAAAACATTTAATAATTCACTCACTAATTCGGAATGATTAAATTGTAAATACCTATAATATTATTAAAGGTATATAATACTATAAGTATAATACTTTCCACCACTATATTTATATTATTTATGATAAATGTTACGAAAAAGCAGTTGCCGTGTAGGAGGGTTTTTTTCACTATAATCCAACGACGAATGCTCTCATATCAAACCATAATACTGGATGCGTATACATTATTAATAATATTATATCAAACTGTTACCAATATACGCTGCTTAAATTAAATTGCTTAAGAACTTTTTACCACATATTATAATAAATATATTCGGATTCCGATCGAAATTTAGGCGCAGATAATCTGCTCATGAGGTAAAACTATTTTAATATACAAATTACATACATTAAAATGTTTGTTACAAAGTTAAAAATAAAATGCTAACTTCGTAATAAATTTGAGTACCAACATTTATATTGTACTGTCTAAGTACTTGGCTCAAAAATAATATCAATAACTGTTGAAGTATGCAAAATATACATACATAATATATATTGTTTGTTATTTGTTTCATTAAAATATGTCATGTAGCTGGGTAACTATAATAGTAATTATAAATTTTAATTATTATACGAGTATAGGTACTGCTCAGTACTCAATATTCATTAATAATAATTTTCAATTAACCGGTGATTGTTTACTGATGGATAACCAAAATAATATGCTGTCATCAATTTTGATTAAATTCGAATTAATTTTTTTATTACTGAGTGGGTGTATCGAAATTACTTTTAAACATTATGACGCGATTATTGTCTATGGATAAATTCGTGTATAATTCGAATAAAGAGTATTATAGGCTCAACATCGACTGTGGTCTGCACGGATACATATAGTTTAGAATAGCATAATATTCTATACGGAATGTTAAACTTTAATAATGCCAATTAAAGGCCATAATATATATATATATATATATATATATTTATATATGGCCGGAACTTACTTAACCATAATCGAGATTTACTGCGTAATAATGGGCTCATCCTTTATATAGTTTAAGTTTAAAGTAAATAGTCACAAGGCATACCGTGCAGTCATTTAACTAACTATAATAATTTGTACGATTAATAAAATATTATGTATAAAACCTACTTACGTCATAAAGTTCTTATCAGGCAGTGCACGAGCGTGGTTTGAGGTTGATGCTATAATATTCATATTATATTTTATTATAATATCTATTTTAAGAAATCGTAACAATAATGCGGTCTCGCCAATAAAACGCATTACACTCGCTGTGTGCTTATTAATTTTATTTTATTTCTGAACGCTTTAGTTTAAAAACACTAGACAAAAGTAAAAGACAGTCGGGTGGTATAAATGAACATTCGAAATAAGCAACCCTGGTATAATAACTATATGCAAAACAGTATAATAAGGGGGTGAGGTTAGGAATAATGTTTTGCTTATAAGAATTATGTCACTATAAAACGGTCACGTTGACGAAATAATCCATGAACCGTATGTAATATAAAGTCCAATAATTATTGTTACATTTTCATTACAAACTTTCTACTTATAATAATAATTCATTAAATTTATATTACTATTGTATAGGAAGTAGATATATTTTCTAAATTAACTTTTCTGAAAAGCAAGCAAAATTAACATTTTTAAAATGTCTTACAACAACAAAAACGCAGAACTGAATAGAGTTCTCAAAATACTATATAATAATGAACGAATCCATTGTTGAAATATTGTTTTCATTAACTCAAGCTTTTAATATTATTGGAAAACTATTGAAAAAGTATACTAATAATGTTTACTTAAGAAAATCTACAAAGACCTTATCAAAATATGCTATATAAATCTTACCGAAATTGTTAAGTAGACACAAAATATGAAACAATATAATATTATGTTTTCGTTGAATTACATTTTTGTTATTATATAAAAGGGTAGTAAATTACAAATGTGCGTCGAATGAAATACTTTTAACTTCGTACAGAGAGAAAATAAGAAAAATAAGGCCTAATAAATTGTATTTATGATATGATTTTTATATCACACTAAAAAAAATGCTACTAATGGTTTTTATAAAAAAATTTTGAGAGATTTAATTAAACTAACTCTATATGTGAATTAAAAATATAAAAGTTAAAATGTAAATACTTTTCCAAATATAAATAATTTAGAAGTTAATGATCTGCAGATGACGGTTAAATTTTTACTAAGTCTTTTATTATATGGGATTATTTGGTATAGTTCTATTATCATTTAAAATAATATTTCCTAATGCTTATAATATACTGTATACACAACTATTTTGTTTAACTGGTGAATAATTCCATCAGGCACAGTCGAATTGCTGCAGATTATTACATTATAACCTATTTAAATATATAGCTTACATTTTTCTATAATTCAAAATTTCAGAACTTCTTTATCAAAATTGACTTCACAAATAATTAATTTTTAAATTATGAATATATGAGATTCTTTACTTGAAATATTAATCAAGTGTTTGTTTTAATAAAATTATGTACATTGCTCGAATTGGAACAAAAATTGAGGACGGACGTTGATTTTCGTTCAGACAACACCATCCCATAACGGATAAACTTTCCAGTAACCCGAGGGAGACTTAATGAAGGGGAACTCTAAAATCTATAAAAATATGAAAGCGGACTCCGTCCGCCTGGGTCGCTTCGATTTGAGCCCTGAATTTATGTATATTAGTTTTCAGGAAGTATTGACTTAAGCTTACACAAATATAAACGATAAACAAATAAGTAATCATTTGTTAATAAATGTTAAAAATTAAAACAAACCAACAAGTATACTTAGTATAATATGGGTCATAATATTGTATTGTTATTAAAAACTTCATGAATGGCATTCAAATGCTGAAATATTATATCATCATTAAATATTATTATAAATATATTACAAAACAAAATAACTGATGCCATTTAATTTTAAACTTATTAACATTCCGTAACACAAACTTAACATCTAAGCAATTGCAATTTATACAGATTAGGTATATTATAATATTTTCATTTTTTTACTAATATTATACTATTAATAAAATGTATAAAATAAATAATAAATTAAAATATATTGAACTAATAATAGTGGCAGCGACTGGGTTTTTTTGCTACGATCTTATCTAATTATTATTTTGGTTTTTTTTTCATTTGTGATGTTGACCCTTGATCGCCATTGCTAACAAAATGTGATTAACGTTATCCGGTCGGACATCGATTAGCATTGACGCGTCAACACATTTGATGTGAGATGAAGTACAGCGTGGTTCATTGTGTTCTTCGACATGGACAGCTGTGTTATTTTAATTAGAAAAACAACATATCATACAACAATATTATTATATAGGTAGACGACGCATCTATGCTTTCGCTGCAGCCCAAGTCGTTCCTTCAAACAGCGACTAGAAGAGAGCAACTCTCGTCGTCCGTTCGTGATCTCAGCTGCAGAAACCTTTGAACGGGCGAGGACCGATCGATCAACCGGCACACGACCGACGCCAGTTCGAACAAATTCCGATCCAAGACACTGTAAAAAACAAAACAAAATTAAGACCGATTGAAATAATATTATATTATAATCACTCCAATAAGACTGCGATATTTTGGTCTTCATTGCAATTTATGCATTTAAAAAACCATAATATTATTACAATTAATAGGTACGTAGATAATTTCTGTAATACTCATTATTTTTTAATCTCCGACCATGTTCATCTCAGTGACTTATATGAAACCACTTGTAACCAATAACCATATAATACCGGATAATTTCGCCAATTTTGATTGTAAAAATAATAATATGTGAATCAAGACACATGCTTAGTGATGGTTTGATTTTATTTCGAGTTAAAAATGCATTAAGTTGCATGTGCCTAAACCACCTATATTATGTCTGTGTAGTAGACGATATTAGTATTTTATTCAGCTATTGGTCCAGGATTCATATTGATGGTAGAGATAAGTACCTATATTATTGCACATGATACATACATTTAAAATACTATTATTTTACATGTATTATGTAATGAAATATTAATAAAAGTTAATTAAAAAAATGAAATAATTGATGACATTTTATTTATTTCAAGTGATTACGCTTGTAGAAAAAAATTCATTAAACTTGTGCCGTATAATAATAATTATCGAAAATAGTAATTTTATTCATGTTTTAATTAACTATTTATAATATGTACTATGGATCCTGACTACCTACTTTAATTTTTAAATTGACAGCTAAAAAATTTATTTTAAAATGACATTATTTTAATATAATTTTAAATAAGTAGTTGTATTAATTACACGATACTTATACATAATTTTTTACTTGACATTTTTATGAAATAAAGATATTTTATAATTTAAAGTACTTTTTTGCTTATAGTTATAATATTATTATCACCAATAAATTTAAATTATTATCTAGAGTATAGGTTTACAAATAATTGTTTTAATGGAAACAGGTATCAGTTAGTGTATCATTTGTTAAACAAGTTATGTCCCAAAGTATATTATATTTACATGGACCCGTGAAACCCTATTACCTCGTTAACCTCTATTTAAATATTAATAATATTAGTATTATGGTAATCTATTGCAATATAAAATAATAATATTTAAATTTTATTATTGCAGTATATATCAAATTACAAAACTCAATTCTCTTTTCCGCGTATACTCGTAAAAATTATAGTATAAAATACTTTATAATATAGTCGCTTATATTTTTCACGAGCTATTAATAACGCATTTAAAGAAACGTTTATGCAGGATACTGGATACTAAAAATAACACCTACACATTCAACTTACGCGTCGCGGTAGTTAAAGTTTTTCGAAATTGATGATGACAGCCAACCAACGCACGGCGGCTGCAGAGACCGAACCGGAGAACTTGCAACTTGCGTTATCCAAACCGGCTGTGGCGTAAAAAAGCTCGGCCAGCTGCAGTTCACCGTAATGTACACAATATTTGTTGTGTAATGTGTAGAGCATGGGTCCTATGTTCCTAAAAGTTATTATAATATATGACAAAATAGGGGAATGCGAGTCGTCGGCGGCCCTGCAGAGGTATGGAGGTATATGTGCATCGAGCCTATGTAATATGACGTATACACGGCGGCGGCACACGCGCGAGGATCATTAATAATTGCGCCGACGAGCTTTTCGCCGTTTTCAAATAAATGTCATCGCCATAAATTTCCGACTCGACGAAAATAATATGATAACGGCTTTTCGGCGAGAGGGTAGAAAACACGCACGCACACAGCTCATCGTCCCTTGTCAATTTGAATTTAATAACGTATACGTTACTGAGCGTGTTGCAGCGAGCGAGAGTGAGAGAGAGAGAGAACGGAAGCGGTGGAGACGACGATGGAATAGAATAAAACGCGTCTTCTTCGGATACGACGAGTGGGGGTTGGCCGGCGGGCGGACGGGCTCGGAAACTCTTTGTGCTCCTCGCCGGTGTTGGTTTCGATTAACTTTCTGTGAGGATGCTTTTTTTTAAATCGTTTGTGACGGATTAAGCTTCCCGTGGCCAAAGTAATCGGTCCGAGGAGAGGCGAGACCGGGCGAGTGCGCGAAAAAGACTACTGCTGCACACTGTTATATATATATATATATATATATATACGCACTAAGATAATATAATATAAAAGAATTACTACGAAACAAATAAATTGAACACGCGCCGTTTTACCCAGCGATATTATAGATTGTGTACTCGCTTTTATTTTTATTTTGTGTGTGTGGGTCGAATGAAAAGACATTGGAGGAATTTAATTTAAACCGATCGCTTGCAGTTTTTACTAAATTTATATAATATTGGTTTTGACAACACCTCAAAGCGACTGCTGCAGATGCGTTGTGTTATATTATTATATACATATACACCCTATAGCCGTTCTCAAAAATAATAGCAGAGATCGACGAGCAACAGAGTAATTATAATTCGATTGAGTTACAGTTGAAATTAAGAAAATATTGTACGCTTACATTTATTGCCGTATATACATTAACTAGGCAGGTGCCTATACGTAGTTGATTACATTTAACCGTGTTGAGTAAAAATAAATATTGACTCCTGTCGAGTAAATTATTTCTGCACGTGATTTTACTTCCCTATAGGTATAAATATAACAGCTTGGTCAGTCCCGTACAGTGACATCCGGCTGACAGATTTATAAGGGATGTCCACTCACAAATTACTAAAAGTACCCACATTAAATTTGATTTGGACTATGGTTCGTCTCGAAAATGACGAAAATATTAAAAGCCAAGTACAGTCACTTGTACAGGGGTGATCGGGAGGACTTGCAACTATAACCACCCTCTAAATGTTTTCAAAAAAGCCGCGTAAGATTAATTTGTGCATGATATACGAATACTTTATTTATCACATAATGATATGTGTATCTACACAGAATTTATTTATTTGTATTGTTAATTTAAAAGATTAACGATAAAAATTTCCATTTTTACTTACGGGAACCCCTCAACGGATTTTTTTACTTTTTACACGTCCCCGGTTTGTCGACTTCCCTGGCATCACAGTGAAGCCTTTTCGATTAGCAGCCGTCCACCCTTTCCGTTCTTGAGGACACTGAGAATTCGCACCATAATGCGAACATATTATTATCATATTATCATTAAAAACACATGCACAAGACGCACATGTGCACAACAACATTATTCATCTCAAATCGCCAAATTACACGAAATCTAACAAATTATATATCACTGGCCTCTCCCACTTGATTGGCACAGAAAATTCGAAGTCATCGTCTGATTATCAGCAGATTAAGAATCGGCTACACAAATATCTCTCACAGCTTCTTAATGGCTAAAGAGGACGCCTCAATATGCACCACGTGCGGGGTTCACATCGACATCAAACATACTCTCAGCGAATGCCGTGTATCAGTACTCCCAGTTCGGAGAAAATTCTATGTTTCCGGATTCATCACTCAACCAGGACTCCAACTCAATTTCCAATTCAATCAACTTAATCATCGGGGCAAACCTTCTAAACCCTTACCCACTTCATGCATTACTAGCTAACAAGTAAGTAGACTTTCATAATGATCTGTACATTGTCGAACATATTATGTAATTTAAAACTTTATAAGCACTGGCAATGGCCATTGTTGCCTCGGGTTTAACTGATAATAATAATAGTAAAAATTTATTGGTTAAGCGGTTTCGCCGGTGCTGCTGTCGTTTTATAAACAATTCGCTTGCCCGATTCTTCTCGTTTCACCGTCTATCAGCGGACAAAATAATATTGTGATGGTGAAACTGTATGTTCAGAGCTATCCTCGAACATAATTTTTTTATTATACAGATGATATTATCGTGAATTCGTGACGATACACATTTATTTAATTTATTTTTTTTTTTTGCACTTGTGAAACGGGATCGCGGTGGTTCAAAAGTTCAAACGCGGTTTTGGGCCAATGACGGACGCCGCACACGAGGCGCTGTGCCGCGCGGTTCTGAACAAACAACGCAATTAGCATATTATTATTATTATGGCGTTGATTTATGAGCCACAATCAATTATTATTTGACACGTTTCCATCGAGCGCGCGAGCGCGTTACGGCGGCGGCCGACGAAATGCCTGCGCGTATAACTAAATATATATTATGTTATATAAACTATACATGTTATATGTACCTGCAGTATAACTACGATGATTTATGGCGAGTACGTTGGTATTATTATGTGCATAAATATTATTATATACATCTGAGCGTATACCTGTGGGTACCTTATATATTGCGTATGTATGGGTGTGCCATATATATATATATATATATATATATATAAGAGATATCCAAGAGTCGTCGCGGTGCGGACGGATCGCTGCACTGACCACGAAGTCAACACCACGATATTCTCCTATCCGGTATCCACTATACCTATAGGCGTATATTAGGTATATTATTAATCATTATTATTAGGATATTGTGTTATAACGCTAGGTAACGCAAGGTACCCATTGATTGTGTATTATGTTGTAAGCAGAGGGGACCAAAGTACCAAATGAATTACTATTTTTTTCTATATAATGATCCGAACTTTCGTCGTCGTCCATCATCGAAGACTTGTAAGCCGCTTAACCGTATAATACAAGTCCCATTTAGCTTAAATTAAATGTATATAATATATTACTGTGAGAAACAATAGGATATACCTAACTGCAATAGGTTTTGTTTTCAAGCCACCACAAAAATCTAAAAAATACACTAATGCCGTAATAGCTATATGAAATACATATGTCTTGCCAGAGACGGCGTGCCCGCAGCATAATTTTACTATTGCCGTGCATAATATTATAATACCAAATAGTTTCCGTATCGATCTTTATCTCTCTAATATTATACATCATAATTTCGACACAATAATAAATAATAAGATATCACTTTATTATAATAATAATGTTATATTATGCCTCCTAACCGTGTAATAATAATACGTTATAATATTTCCGTTGTCCAGCACTACAGCTAGTAATAGGTTTTCCTCGGTAGAAGTCCCATGCAAGCGCGTGACGGGGGTTGGCGGGTGGCGAGTTCACAGCATCCATACTCGCGTTTCGCCCCAATATAATATAGGGGTAGTCGCTTATCTGGAAATTAAATTTATTGTTTGTCCTAGCATCGCATGTGTACGTACGTTCGAAAACGATGTTCATCTATATATATTATTGTATTATTACACTACAACTGTTTATTATCGTTTCCTACAAGAACTTTCGTCGCGATACATATTGGTATATTGTATATTAGACGAATAGATGTTGTACGATAATAAAATAACTGTCGTTCGCCAAAGGGGTCAACAGTTGACTATAACACGCTCTCCGAGTAATAATAATAGTGATCGAAACTCGAGACGAATTTCGTTGAACAGACGCTGTTTTATAGCACTGACATAGGTACATCGCTTCCCCACCCCCACTCATTTCAAACTGTCGACTTGTTCTACAACTCCAATATTTAGCTAGTGCTTCTGCTCAATTCGTGCGAAAAACAGCAGTTGATCTGTCGAAAGTCGTTTATGTTATTTCAGCGTTCGAATAGCACAAGCCACGTTATATCGATTTAGTATCGTATAATAATATTAATGCACGACGCATTACGACGATTTAAATACGTTTCCGACAAACAGAGAGTGCTAGAGATAGGCGTTAAAAACTATGTCGTTGGTTAAAGTATATATATACATATTATATACACGCGGTCGTATGTCTAAGGCGA
Source organism: Aulacorthum solani (assembly GCA_008528875.1). Taxonomy (NCBI): domain Eukaryota; kingdom Metazoa; phylum Arthropoda; class Insecta; order Hemiptera; family Aphididae; genus Aulacorthum; species Aulacorthum solani. The sequence continues at coordinate 4,559 of PVMI01005179.1, read as the reverse complement.
GTATACACTCTCGGCGCCGATTTATGTATTATTTTTTACCACGGGTTCTTTGGACAGGAAAAAAAACAATTTACGACCAGTTAAGTATTTGTCCAGTTTAATTTTAGGCTGCACCCGATATTATTAAGCTCTGCGCACGCCCATAGGCCATATATATTATAATATAATACGCAAACCAATATTATTATTATATAGGTAATAATAATATTTTATCCCGTCGTTGGAATCGTTCCATTTCGTCCAATGATTGGTTTATTATACACATTAAACCATCGTACTATTTCCTACAGTACCTATATACCTATACGTATGATAATAATTGTTCTTAGTCTCGCCACGATTATATTACTTTATAAGGCAGTACGAGGCAACCGATTTACTATCATTTTGCATATTTTAATAAAACACCTAATAACAATGGCAATGTAGACAAAAAAAAAATTGCTGTGTGATATATAAATTGAAAATTAAAATTTTCAGATTTTTTAGAATGGGTATTTGTAGGTTTTTATTTCATGTATTCTTTTCGTTCTATTATTTAAATATAAAACTATTCATTTTTATCAACTATTGTTTGGCAAATTATCTGTCTATGTCATAACCCCTCATGTTTTTCGGTCGACTTCTTATTTGGTTTTTTTATCACGACAAATATTTTATTTTATATGAACCTACTTCTATATTCTATTTATTCACAAAATAATCCATCATTACTATTTTTCTAGACATTCAAACTTTGGTTAGGTGAGTCGGTGTAAAGAATATTGTCTGAAATTTAACGCATAAGTAATTGTTGCCTTTAACTAGTTTAATTTGTACATACAATCAAAGTCTCTGTACGTTGTCTATGTGTGTGAAGATAGTATTATGTTAACTAAAGACATATTGTAGAAACAAAAACAAAAACTAAAAAAGCTTTAATATAGAGGGCTGCAAAATTGCATAAACCTAATAACTGTACGCAGCGAAAACAACACAATAATAATAATAATAATAATATGACAGTAGATTATTTTTTGATAGCGTATCCGGAATTTCGTGGTAGTGTTTTATATATTATTATTATTATTATTCTATCTTATGCAAGTACAGAGTATATTATATTCAATATTGTATTCGAATCTTCCGCCCTGTGGGCTTAATGCGTAGCTTATTATACCTTTCGATTTCAAACACTTCAAAGGTACAATCACTTCTCTTATTCTTTTGTGTTTGATATAATAAAATAATTTATATTTCAGACTTGAGTATAATCTAGACCCTATATAAACAGACTAAACACCACAATCCTTTATAGACGGTATAGCCTGTATATTTTAGTATTAACGTTGTACTAATATGTACATACCTACTGCATAACGAATATCAAGACTACAGCAGCTCCGAGGAATTTTAATTTTCCACCCACGATGAGACTATATATTATTCGATCGCTGTTGAAGTTGTGGAATTCACTAATATTTGCATGTATTATATTATTATGCGGGGATTTGTCGAAGAAATCCGGGATAACCCGTTTTTTTCTTCCCATATTTTGAATGTACCCGCAAAAAAATAAATACTTAATAATATAATAATGTAATAATATGAGAAACTATTTTATCGTACGACCCGTATGTCCGACAGCGACGAGAACGACGACTGTACGACTTCGACCTTCCCTACATCGCGGACCTGGGCAATAAAAACGGACTTCTGGAGCGTTTAATATAGATGCAAATGTGTACATTATAATATATTTTAACGCGAGTGCCCCGCCGCCCTCCCCTCGCCAGCGGGAAAATTCACGACGTTACCAGATTTTACCGGGCGACCCTCGGCGTAAAGTCCGGCCGCGGAGGTATGCCGCGAATCCGCAGACATAATCCAAAGCTGTTTTACTACCTACACGTATATAAATTTCGCAAATTAACACCTTACGCACCATCGGACGTTTATGACCGAATACGCGAGCACTTCCTGCTGCAACATGTTATTATTATTATTATTATTATTCTAATATTGCCATGCAGCCGCGCGCTCCGTTAATCTCGCTGTACTTAGGCGGCACATATTATTATTACTATAGATATATGCGCGCGGGCGAAGGTTCTCTTAATAACATTATCGTCGAACGTTTTTTTTTTTATTCATTTTATGTATATATAGATACCTCTGCGGGTATATCGCGTCTTACTGCAAACTGCAGTTCAAGCGGGCGCTGCAAGTCCGATAATATCGCATAATATAACGTATACTGCAACTTCAAGCGTCGTTTTATGCGTTTAATATAATTTATGCAACTCGTATATTATAAAGGTATGCAGTATCATCGAAAAACGCATTTATGTATATAAAAGCGGACGAACCAAACGTCGAGAATTTATTGGTTATCAACTTGCGGTATACGACGTCCACTCCGAAACATTAAATTACAGTCTGTATATTATATTATATTACGTATAATGTACGCTCGCGGGTTTATTGGAATTTTAAAATTTGTATGCGTTTAAGCACATAAAACGTTAACGGGCAGTGGTGTTTTTTTTTTGTGTATCACCGTTGTGGCTACATCGCAATCGTTAAATATTACTAATTCTTTAAAAAATTGTCTTCTACGACTTATAACTATATTATTGTTCCGCAGCGAGGAAAATGGAACAAAACTTTGAGTAGGAAACGTTATTTTTCAGTATAAGTCAATAAAGTCAATTAGACCTTATGTATTTAAAAATTAAAGGCCACTGTGGTTAAATATTTACAATTTACATGCTATATTATGTATACCGGATATGCAATTCTCAACACGAATACGGTGAACGATATTTATTTAAAAGTCCAATACCTAGTTATAAATTATATAATTGAATGTGTCAAGTTTATTTTAGATTCTAACCGGAGCAATATAAATATAGATATTGGTTTTACAATGAAGTGCGTGTGGGTTTCGTTTTGTTTGACAATGTCCCCTTTAGCAGTAGGAAGAAGCATAAATCTTCAACTTAGAAGTTGGTTACAGTTGGTTAATTGTGTATTAATAAAATTCACCTTAATCGTTCAAACTCAAAACAAAATTTGTAAAAATCAAGTCAATTTCCAATTAAATTTTTGTACTCATGAATTTATAAAATATTCAATTCCAATAGTTGTATAATGGTTTGAAACTAAATAAAAGGTTTTGTAATATATTTTTCTTTTAGAAATGTCAAAATATCAAAAATACATATGCTGGTTTTTTTAAATATAAATATTGATGATCATAATTTTATGAAATTATAGAGGTAGATTCTAGGCATATGAACGAAAAATATCAAAAATTGATTTGACGATAGGTATTAGTAATTTATTTGTAATTCATAAACAATTAACTGTTGAGGAGATTTTAAACTTAATGCTATAACCTACCTATCTGTATATTATTACTTTCTATAAATTACAAAATTTAAAAAAAATACTTACATCATTATACATTAAGTACCTACGTCGATATTCGTAGTTTTTAACATTAACAATATAGTATATATTATACAATATATTATAACAAATGTGATGTTTTGGGTGAAAATTCAATAGTTCAACCTACCGCAGTCACTGCTTGTTTCATGAGTAATATAAATAAATTATAACATTTTCTTAGGAGTGGATGCATTAGCATCCAAGACCGTCTATCAAGACGGTCTTCGCTCAGAAACTTTTCAGTTCATAGAACTCATATTTAATACATCATAGCATTGCAGTCTTATCCAATGACGAGGTAAGCTAGAAATCTACTATGTACAGCAGATGCATTTCTATATTGCTATTATAATATTATGTATTATTATTTTACAATTTTGCAATTTTATACGCGTGGGGTACATATTTATACGATCCACATAAAGTTAACATGAAAGTATAAAACAAAAAAAAAATTGCTTAACCATAAATCCATCGTCTTGTTTGCGTTAACTCGGTATATGATCATGGTTCGTACAGCATTAACATATTATTTACTTTTAATGAAGTGAGTGTATATGCGTACCAACCTATATATATATAGCAATATACGCAGAAAAGTCCGTTAACTTGTACATACGCGCGTTTAGTTTACAAGTATATAATATGATGAATGTTCCAACATTCACATATCATCTAGCGAGTATTAACACATCATTTTTCTATATGTTTTAAAAAAATGGATTCCCGATTTTTGTAAATCGATTCATCTACACTTTGGGTGTATAGATTATTCTGAATAAAATAATACACACAATTGTTGTCAATGTTATGTTATATTTTTTTTAAGATTATATATTTAAACCTATAATAGATCTGAAGATACATTGTAAATGGCTATAAAAGAAATGAAATACAATGTAAGTAATTACTTTTTGGAAAAAACAAAACATAAATAATTTTTTATAACTAAGCACGAGAACCCCACTTCGCTGTATTACACGATTTAATATTATTTTAACACCCCTTAATGAGGCCTCAGAACCATCTGGACTTCAGTTTTCCAATATCGTACTAGATTTTTACAATGAAACAATATTTATTTTATTTTAAGTATTGGATACCTCGTTTCTATCATCCTATTT
>PVMI01005164.1:0-26768 GCA_008528875.1 Aulacorthum solani | reverse complement strand
ATATATATATATATGTAAAATGTATTATGTATATGTATTAAAGTCACTGGTGGTGAGGCGAATAGCGAATAATATGTTTGTTATTGATTCGAAAGGCGCGTGCATTATTGTTTTATTGACCCGACAGAAAAATATTGTCGTGATATCTGTTGTAGTGAATCAGCCTGTGTGTGCGTGCACTATTTTCTTCTCGGTAACGTAACGACGTATTTGCCGGTCGTTTGGCATTCTAAAAAGGGTCCATAAATCAGACATTTTATAAAAACGCCGCCGCAACATTGTGTCCCGCTACGTCCTCGGGTCGAATCTCTCACGCGCACACCCGTTCCCATATACTATAATACATATTATACAATACCTATAGATTATACAGGAATACGGTGGCTTGTAAACGCGTCTCCAGCGATTAAAAACGGTTTTCACTAATCTATTCGACGACCTCAATAATTCATCGAGACCGACGTAGGCGGCGAGAAGACGGCGGCGGCGGGCGCCCAGCCACGTCCAGCTCACCGGTATTACGACGACGACGACACAAACACGCGTCGCACGCGCTCTGCTTATTGTATGCACATATTATTATATATTATATTTTATTATTTTAAACCTGGACGAGTATTATCTGAGCGCTGTGTGTATGGGTGTGCGTGTGTGTGTGTGTGTGTACTTTATTCTCAGCGTACGTGAAATAATGCATAAATCAAATAACCCGCACGGCAGGCACGTGGAGTGCGGACGACGACGGTGGTGGCGAGGGGGTACGCCAAGTTTTCGGAAGGGCTCCTGGTTGATATATGAGCCAGCAACGCCCCTTGAAAACGCCAACTACCTCATATACCATATATATTAAATATATATAATATATATAGGTATATACAATATACATATTAGGTACCCGCCCTCGTTTACACGCCGCTTATTGCAGGGGCGCGGGACACGACGTGTTTCGCAGTAAACGTGGATTATTATATTACGCCGACTATTTGTTTTTATATACATTTTTATTATTATTATATGATACAATCAACTGTTGTTATATCACAAAGTATACTGAGGATACACAAAATCACCTAGTGTTATGCATAGTGTGTCGTGTAGGAATATTTTATTATTATATTTACCTATTTATTAATATATTTAAGATTTAATTTTAAAAGATTTCAAATTTACTAGTTTCCTTGGCGTTTAATAAAATCTTTTAAATTGACTTAGTTGTTTTATTATTAATCATTAAACCAATAATAAAAAAAAGTTATTCGATACATTTAAATTTTAAAACTATTTATTGTTTAAATTATTTTAATTCTATCAATTACATACAATAATATTGCAATTTTTATATTTCAGTGAATTACTATGGAACCTAACAAGAAATTTTAATTATAAATTATAAAAATAACAGTTATGAGTTAAAAGTTTAGGTTAGATAGAAGAGAAAGTTTGATGTTGGAATATTTTGTATTTTCACGCTCGACCCAAAAAACACAACCACTACATGATAATATAAAAACATCAAATCAAATAATTTACTGAAATTATGATGACAAATGCTTATTGATTATACAAAATAACAATTTCTGTAGGAATACAAACACTCTAAATAATTGAGTTCCAATAAATTGGTTAAATTAATACAACAATATTTAAAATTTAAATAATAATGTTTGAATTACATTACAGACTTACGGAATTTTTGATTAATACTTAAGAAAATATTTATATTCTTTTATTATATCCATAATGATCACTTATTTTGTACCTAAGTTTCAATCATATTATAATTCCATTAACTACATAAATTATTATAAATTTTGAAGATTGTTTTAATTCATCTTTATTCACTGAAAAAACTAATGAGCTATAAAAAACAAATTATTTCATAAAATAGCCTATATTGGATATCATAGTACATAATGTTTTCATTAACTCACTATTAAAGTAAATTAAAATAAAAGCAAAATATGTAGTAAAATAAAGTTTATAAATATGTAGTTCAAATTTTTGTCTTTTTTCCCCCTATTTCGCCTATAAGATTCATTCAGTTATAAGACTCACTTTATGCTGGTCCCGAAATGAATCTTATAAGCGATGTCCACTGTATATTGCGTTGAAACATACAATTATATACCTACTGGCTAGTGGCTACTGCATTATATATCATTAATAGACAATATTTAAATATGTAATACTCGTACAGGATTAATGTTATATTGTGAAGTATAAAGTATCTTTATTATTAAATTAATATTAATTTTTAATTTATATGTAGTGATATTGCCTATACAACGCGCCGTCATTACTACAAATACTTTAAGTAATATTATGTAATTATTAATTTATCAAGATATTGTCAATATCAATATATTTTGTTGCAATAATATTGTTTTAAAATTTAAATTATAAAACCTACTATTTACTTAACTATAGTAAAATGTAATGAAAAATTTAAGGGTATTCTATATACTCGAATTATAATCCTTATCTTAAAAAAATTATGGTTATAGCTCATATAGTTATACGTGTTTAATTTAACATACAAATGTATAATATAATAAAAATAGAAAATAAAAATAAACTATTATTTTAAATTAGATTAATAAGTAGACAATACAAAACAAAATGTAACGTTTTCAATTTTATTTATTAGGTTGCCTTATTTTACGATATGAAAAGTACACAACATCTTGGCATACAGTCAACATTAACAAAATATACTATTTTTGTCTATTAAAAAAACACAACACATAAATCAGACAAACCAAACAAAATACAAATTTTGTCAAAGATTATAAAAAATAAATCTTTTAATGAAATATTTAAACTCGATTTCAAAATTGTTGAGTTGTATTCATTAATCTAAAATTAAAAATGTATATGTGTATTTATAGTTAACTAGAAGCGCATAATAATGTGTCAGATTGTAATGATTAATACATTCCAATAATTAAAACTAAACATACCTACGTACACAATATAATAATATATTATGATGGTTAATAAACGAAGTCAAAACTATGTTTGTGTCGATAATATTATCACGTTATGCTTCAAATTATAGAATTTAAAAAAAAATTTAGACTGGATCAATTAAATTATTTATATTTTGACATACCCTAGATTCTATAAAACGTTATAAATGATAAACTAAATTTAATCCTAAGGCTTATTTTTTTTTAGTGTTATAGGGTAGGTCATAGCCACGATTTGAGGGGAAACTTGGAGAGGCTTAACCATCCACAAATTTATATTTTAACTGAAGTATTAGATCCTTTATTAGTTATCCAATCTACATAAATCAGTAAACGTTGTCTGAAGAAATTATTTTCTAAAGTTTAAATAACTATTCATTATTTTTGTGTTTTTCATAGTCGATATCAAATCTGTTCAACATAATATAGGTTTATTAATAGTATTACAAATTAGTAATTACAATACATTACTGATATATTCGATACTCAATAGTTGTATCTTTTTATAAATTTGCCATTTTGAATCGACAGTTACAATAATAATTATAATATACATAAGTACTAACCTAAATGTTGTAATTTGTTTAAATATTTAAATATTTTTTATTGTAGTAATAAGTAGTTGTATTATGATATATTCAATATGTATATTACGAGATATCAAAATGTTTTAATGTAAGAAAGTGGGTGAGAAAAAGATGATGAATAAATAATATATTATGTTATATTATATTGCATTAAGTAATATATTTTAAAGGTTTTTGAGCAGGGGATGGATGAACGGGTCTGTTTCATTTAAATGTGTAAAGACCCTCCAAGTCAAAAACTGAAATTGCGACTATGGGGTAAGTAGAGAATGTGTACATATATAGCAAAGCTTTAGTCTTAGGATAACTTGCTTTTAGAAAATATCTTCGTACCCTTATAATATTCTCCTTAGTGAGTTAATCATATTTTCTTCCTGGGGCTTAATACTAACATTTCATTACAAGACAATTTACGTTTCCGGCGAATCGTTTTCCCGAGTCATTACGGCGCGGTGGCGCCCCATCAACCGTCGCTAACTTTCAACCGAAACGATCTTGTAGGCTCAAATTACCGGAAATGCATGCGTTTCCATTACGGACAAATAGAAGGTCTACCATTCAAAAGTATAAAAATATGCTATATCCGATATGGTTTTTCCAATCACATAACACATTATACAGCAATATGACATTATCTACATTTAATGGTGTACTAATATTTCATGAGTATAACAATTGTATTAAAATTAAAGCATTAATTAATATTATAATACACAGATGTATGTTTGAAACCCACAAGAGTACACCTATAGAGTTCACAAAAATTATTGTCAAAGATAGAATCGAACCATGAAAAACTAAATTCTTATTTGTTTTCTTCATAATATTTATGAAATATGTATATTGAACCGTTATATCATATAAAATTTGAATCTGAGAGAATTCTGAATTCACTTAAATAAGACTTGAATTTAATAATTAATAAAGCTTTCCACGTTTCTGATAACGACATTTGCGATGTTTCTATAATACAATATCGTTAACGTAATCTCATGGAAGCACGAACTAGCTAGGATACTTCCGGCATACACGATAACTAGCAATCGAGAGGTTGGCATTAGACAAGGCAATTTCCGATGTTTTTACGCAGGCTTCCGTTTCAATATTGGAAGTAATATCAGATTTGCCTTTAAGACTACATTATCATTGTGCTGTCCACTCATTATGGTAAAAAGTAACTTCAAAAATACAAAAGTAATTTAAATAAATTAGTTTTGTGGCTATCTGAATATCTATGAAGAGAATGTAAGGGTTATCAAAAAAAAAAAAAAAAAATACTAAATTATATTCTATATTCCTCTTTTTATGAAATCGCAGTAGAATAATCTCATTTTTTATTATTTAAAACCTCGGGGTCTAAGGCCATTGAATGCAACAAAAGTGTACATTAGTCTTGTAATACATTAATATTAATATACTAGTTACAAGTTATAAAAGATTGATTAGATTGGTCTTAAGAATACTCTTATTATAAAACCTTAAAATAACACAAATCTAACAATATAACATTGAATATAAATTTAAAAAGTAGGTTGTATACAAATTTAAATGACTTAATAATTATTTTTAATTCATTAAATTTATCGAGGAAAGAAAATGTGAGTCTTTTTTAATATAGTAAATGGGGATAAATTGCCTATTGAATAACATTATTTAAGCGATATATATGGATGTTTAAATCATTTAAGTGCTCGTTGTTATTCGTTATTATATTTATAGCTATTAGTAGGTACTTAAATAAATATAATATTAAAATGTATGAAATATATTTAGTACTCATCATTTTTCAAAACAATAATTACAAATTTACCATCCCAGCTTTGTCCCATAGTGTAGATATTATTATTATACACTAAAATATAAATTTACACAAAGATTTATGAAGCAATTATACTTTTTAAATGTCTTAAAAAACTATAAATGAACCGTTGAATTAATGTAAAATCTAAATATGTATAGATTGAAATTATTCAACATTTAATATTATAATACCGGTAGCTTTTAATGGAACCAATCTACTTTAAGACTTATGTAAATAATATTATGCGTATAATCAATTATTTATGTTATAATTAACTTAAAAAAACCCATAAAAAACAGAGATAGACAGTTCATTTTGCATTTATATGTATAAATAGATAGGTAGTATAATTGTACCTAAGAAATTAACAATGTATTGAATTACAACAATTTGATAACGAAAAATATATTCAAATTATACTACTTTGTATTAACTAATAAATTAATTTTATCGTAGCCAAACGTTATACTAATGACCAAAGACCACCAACGGTAGTTCTTAATAGTTCAAATCCTCGTGTGAAGGTTATTGACCCCGAAAAAGTTTCTGAGCGGATAATGAGATTTTAATTTTTCGTCCTAATTACACAATTAATGATGCTCGTAGATAAAAATGTTTCGTAACACTAAAATTATATTTTTTAAGGCGTTCGAACAATGTGTGGCGAAAATTTAAACGAAAACTAAGATCAAATTTGAATTACCAAATATAAATCGATACTTTGAACCCTACCATAATCTGCATTAAGCACTATTAAACGCACCTGTGCGTGGAACATGTAACAATATAGACAACGGTGTTATCAACCCACTTGGAATTGTTAGCTGTGTTTATGACACCAACTACCGGATATATAAAAAAATATTTTTCTGATACAGCCATACAGAACAATTTCAATGGCTTTTGAATTTACGACCAAAATATAATAATAAAAGTTGTTTTAATATAATATATTTATTTATATATTATATATTATGTGTGTGTTGTGTGTAATATATATATAAGCTGCACATGTATACGCATAGTCAGCATAGATATAAAATATATATCAAAAGGGGGACTTTGAATTTTGGTCGTAACTTATTCGACTGCCGACATTTTCAACCTTTCTGTTTCACTGAACTGTGACGATTAAAAAACGCCATCAATTTTCAATTCGTAGACATGGCGTAGGTAATGTACAACAGCTGATGACGCTCAGACTTTCGAAAAATCGTTTTCATTCTTTTTCAAAGTGTTTAACAGAAACGTCTTAAAACGTCGATTTATCACAAAACACGTAGGTATTAAACCTCTTCATAAAATCGAAACATAATGAATTCAGTCTTAGATCAAGTCGAAATAATTAAAACAAATCGGTAAATTAGCCTCGAAAAAAGAACTTGCTATTTTATAATTTGGTTTGAAGTAACAATAGAAACTCTCAAAAAGGACCTCTCTGTCACTCGGTCCTGGTAGCTATTAATATATATAGTACCATCACAAATGTCATGTTAGGTATATTACGTGGTACCATCGTAGACACTTGAAATATTATCCATGCCATTGTAACCAAGCTAGCCAGAACCACTTAATTTTTTAAGCACAGTCGGCATTACAAGAATGGAGAATTAACGAAGGAATTAAACATCTCTTATGTTTCAATAAAATTATATTATTAATTACGGCCCACGTGAGATTAGTTTTCGTTCGTGTCAACATTTGTGGTTCCACCGTGTGTGGTGCCTAACCTACGACTATTGTTTGGGCGTGAGCAATATTGTCTCTTTATGGGGTGCGGTTAGGGTGGAGGTCGAGGTAGAGGCACACAGCGAGCACATAAATCATATGCGCCAACAAACCGTCTAGGCATTTTGGCGCGGAGAACGGTCGAAATGCGTCGCCAAAAAATCGCAGGCCGCGTTAAATCGATTTAATCCGACAGAAGAATATATGTGTGTGTGTATATACGTACATTACGAAGACTGACTACAGGAAGTAATCGCCGTTACCGGTAGAGCAACTAGAAATCCTCTCCAAAATCGGTCGCGTCCTGTTCGCCCGGCGGATACCGCGCCACAGCCACTTCCGGCGTTGGCGAGTTAGACGCGCGCACGCACGTGACTGGTGACTTGCAGCGTTCTGTTCGACCGGTCGCTGAGGGCTTTATCGTTAAACCGACGCCCGCTCGTCTCTGTATTATTTATTTTATATAGGGCTCAAATTGATACGCGACCGGTGAAATATTATTGCACGTGCCAACCATCGCCGAGGGCATTTGGCAAAACTTTTCCCATTTATCACGTCCCCATAACATTGTATACATTAATAGTATTATATTAATTACTATTATTAATATTATTATTTAAATTCAGACAACGAATTATATAATATGATATTAGCATGGGTTTTGAAAAGCTACAAGAACGTCGTCGTCGAGTATAGTAACTTCTCGCCGGGGGGATAAACCCTCGCCGGATGGACCTTTTCCGATCAAGTTTAAACCCTTTGAACGACGACTGCCGGGTATTTTTAATTCAAAAACGTTTCTATAGTAAATAATAATAATAATAAATAAGCGGTATGCTTAGATCAGTGCCAACAAATTTGAATTGAAATGTAATTTTGTAATTCAACGGTTGATCAGAATAATATATTCACCGTAACTTTATCCAAAACTATATGTATAATTTTAAAACTTTTATCACTGAGTTGGAAATAACATTTGCTTCTTCAAATGTGTAATTATATTATTTTACTTTTAAAACATTTACATTTTGGTTTTATAGCAAAACAATTGCTTGTTAATTTGTAAATAATGGTATGTCCAAAAATGAGTTCGAGTGTAATTATACATGTACGGTCGACTCTCGATAAATCAAATCTATCTGTAATTTGATGTAAATTTCCAGTCCTCTGAATACTGCGGTTATTCAAATAAAAGAAAATACATTTAGGTATACTCAATAATTCTAAGTAAAATTTAATTTGAACCACCAACACGTGAAAATTCGAGGTTCCTCCACTTAACTCCCAACAATTGTAAATTATGTTTCACCATAATATTGAACCATAATTAAACCTTCTATTACAGTTAATAATAAACTATTACAAACTTAGGTAAATTTTTTAACAAAGAGTGATTGTATTTAATATTTAATTATACATTAATTTATATATTTGAGGTTTTTAATTAGTCCATTGAAATTTGAATTATGAAGAGTCAGCTGTAGGAACCTTATGCACTATAAATAAAATTAAAATAAATTATGTAAGCACCTACTTAATTATGATTTAGGTGAAAAAAATTGTTATTATTTATTGAACAGGTGTTCTCTAGATAAAGTAACACATGGTAAATTTGGTTGAACTTAAATGAGTTTACAACACATTTTCAGTCACTCGTGATTTTACGTATAATTCGTAAATTAAAATAAGAGGTAGACGATATATCTAGACCTAGTATTAGCCGTACTAAGATTTTTTCGGCCGACGTCAGCTGCCTGATAAATTGTCAATCCATCTATTAAAAATTAACATAATATTATCATGATAAAAAGTTCTATAGGTAGATCACAAAAATATCTTAAAATAATATAACTGTTAACCTGTGGAAGTCATAATAACAGAATTGAGTTTACCGACAAATTTAAGGTAGTCGAGATAAACGATAAGTACCGTAGTTAATATGTTCTGTGTGTTTATGTGTATAGTATGCATGATAAACTAGCACGGACAAGTATACTTGATCGATGTGTATATTTTATATTGCTTATTTTAAACATAAAATCAATAACGCACCGTCTTTCTTCTTTATATATTTTTACGGTAAGCCCATTCAAAATGTTTTAACTACTGTAATAAACTGGTGGGTAGTTAAGTAACACAAAATATCAAAACTGAGAAAAAGTGACAGAAAAAAGATTATTTCATTTTAATAGAGATTAAATTACATTTGTATATAAAAATAACCTTTATATATATTTTTTTTTCAGAGCATTTTCATTTAAATCTGAACTCTAATTATAAAGATAGAGAGAAACGAAAAAGAAGCTTTTCAAAGTAGGCAGGTACAAACAAAATTAAATGTCTTATCCAAAAACCTAAAAAAGAAGGTCATACAAGACTTTTTAAGTATTATTTATACTAGTAAAAAATATTTTTTGTTCAACTAATACATTCTGAGGTTTGAGTTCATAAAAAAGGATGAATATTGACAGTTTAAAAGTGGATGCCTACATTTTTTAAATATATTTTTTTTAAAGTAAATCATTAAAAGAAATAAAATTTACATTTTGCATTAAAAACAATCGTTACGAAATGTGCAGGTATTTATATATTTTTTATAATTTATTAAAATATTTGTTTTAGATGGTAATATTGTATATTCTGATACCATATTGTGCATTTGTTAAATTTATATAAATAATTTATATAAATCCATTAACACTAAACTGTTTACAATAAAAATACATATTTACTTAAATAATTAAATATAAAATATAATTATAAATGCAACATAATATACCCTACACTTTTTCAGAATTTAATATTTTGAAGTGTGTTTTTACTTTTTAAAATATATATATATTTAAATATTTGACCTATAAAAAATCTGTTTATTTTCATAATACCAATAATTGTTCAGTTATTGTCAGGTATTTCATTCAGTAAATACCTAAATTATGAACTATATGTCTATACTGGAACGCATTTGTTATTTGTGAAAGATAAATATTATCATCAAGTAAAACATGTTTTAAAGGATTATTCATAAAAATAATCCATTACAAATACTTTCATGTTTTATCGTCGGTATATTTAAAAGATATTTATTTCGCCGTTTATTTAAATAAAAAAAAAGACACACATAAATATAAGATATATAATATTTATCTGTATACATCCTGTGACTTATAGGGTCGATCAATATTTGTAGATGACTTCATAAATGAAATATGTTATCCAATGATGACAGCGAAGCATATGATTTGAAAATAATGGCCGCAGTTTCCTTATCCTGTTGACGTGAAGTTCGTGATTTTTTTTCTGCTCCACTGTACTTTATCTAACGAGCATTATTTGCCCGAGTTGTATTATTTTTTGGAAAAATGTGCACCACATCAGCAGCCGCGAGGCGTATGCGACAAATTGGTATAATCGGGCTTCTGAAGATGTGCAAGTAAAAAATAATGCTGAAATACCCGGTAAGAAAACTATTTTCTAATGAGAAGCTTTATAAACTATTTTAAAGGATATATGAAAATGCTGAACAGCAATAATCCAAGTTATTTGAAGATGAATGCAAAATGCATAGAACTGGTAAAAATCTCGGTCTTGTTAAGTATTATGGATCGCTATCGACATACCTTGTTGCCAGTGTGGATGGATTTAAAAAAATAGACAACTAACCAATTTTTTTTAAAAAAATACTGTTATCTGAAGTTATGTATAGTTTGGTAAAAACATGTTTCTTAATATTATATAAATCAAAGTAGGTAATATATTTATAAATATTTAAATTTAAAGTATATTCTTACTTTCCATAACAGGTATCAAAACATTTTAAATACATATCTTTCAGAATTAACCAATTATAATTGAGAATTATACATAATTGTACACAATATATTAAGTAAAACTCCTGATGTTATTACTGTATTTATTTGCTAAAATCATATTGTATCAAATCCCGACTTTTATCAAAGATTATTTTATCATTTTTTTAAATCATTTAAATTATTAATAATATTTATCTTCGCTATTTAGACACAACTTCTTTTAAATATATAATACTATCTGTGTATAACTTCTTATCTATGAACAAGAATCCATAACATTTTTACCGTACCTAAATTTTCTGTTACAAAAAGTGATATCTGAAACTAAGTAAAACTCACACGTATGCATTTAGGGGAGTATATTAAGGCCATCATCTACTCCTTCGAATCTATATTTTGTATGGCATAATATCATATGAAAATTATGATTTGTCAGTGTATCACATTATAAAAACTGGAATATATTAATATATTAATAATTCAATTTTAACTGTGCATTTTCCAATTTACCATTTAGATCAAATAATCGGAGTTGGTAAATTAATGCTTACACTAGAACCAGCATAACGGTTTGATTGAATAAAATAATTTAACTAAGTTGCGAGTTTTGATTTAAAACTCAAATACCTCCACTGCGATATTTCATAATATCCTGTAAATAATTTAATGGCCACCGGATGCGTTACTGAGCAAAAGCCGTTCAACCACTGTGGTCAAATCAAGGGACCAAAGGTAAATTGAAATCCGTTGTACCTACTCAAATAATGAAGTTGAACTGTACAAATTCCACAAAGTGTTCGAATACAATACGATTCACTGTATATGAGAATTACATTTACGCATGGCAGTGCACTTCATGAATCCATATTATAGTCTACTATGTTTGTGTCATGGAAATTGTAATTTCAATAATTCATCGGTGAAAACTATCTACCCAGAACTGTAATAGCTACAGTATACAACAGCAGCACAGGACATAACAGGGATACGATTTTATTTCATTCCAAAACACTATATTCTAGGTATATAAATTTAAATAGTGTACACATATTTTTTTTTATTAATTATGCCCAAAAAACTAATGCAGACTGGTAATGAAAAAAATATAACTAACTGAACTTCGAGTTTTCAAAATAAGTAATTCTATGAGTAAAAAAGATATTCTTCCTAAAAATATTTCTTAGTATAGTAATTCGTATATTATGTTGAGTGCACCATTTTACTTTTAAATTTAGTTGGATTATAGTAGATATTTAAGTTCTATTATTTAAATTTGAAATCAATATTGTTATAGCATTTAAAAATCAATACTCTAACGCCCAAGAGGGATAATTTAAGTAATTATTTTAGCTGTTGTAGAAAAATTAATTTATGCTGTACAATTTTATACAGATATTATTAGATAGAATTGAAATATTTAGTATTTAGTATTTACCAAAAAATAAAAACAAAATCAACTTTTACTTCATCTGATTTTGTTTGGTTTATTTTATTTGCATGTAGTGGGTATTCGCAATAATTATATTTAGGCTAAGCCATTAATGTTTAATGGTTGAAAAGAGTTAGTATAAAAAATAACAACATTTGAAATATTATAATATACTTTTGTAAGTTTCTTATCCTTTTTTATGACACATTTTTTGAAGATACTATTTTGGAACTCATAACACAAAATGTGTAATACCTAATAATAAAATTACTCATGTTTGAACATAATGATAGTAAGTACCTACAATACATGTATGAATAAAAAAATAATTCAAACCTAGATGTTGGGTTTTAAATCAACTAAATAAATACTTACAACATAAAAATATAAAATGTTATGAAATTATATCTGTTTAACATTTTAACATTGAAAATGTTTAGATAATATTCTATAACTATATAACTTCTTTGTTTAGATATGATGTTTTGAATTATATAAAAGTAATAAATTATCAGACAATAATCCAGATTATAAGTCTTATCTTAATAAAACAATTTTCGAGAATAGATTATAAAATTATATGTCATATAAATATTATAAATTATATTAAAAAATGACAAACTAAACAAATAATTTTACTCACAACAGGATAGATATAAATAAATTGTCAACAAAGGCCATATTAATTATAACTTTTTTTCTAATATCGATTTTATAAATATCACAATAGTTGTATTATTTATAAAATCAATACTACAACAACAACAAAAAGTACATAATTAAGCAACAAAATAATTATAGATTTATTTTCTTTTACTCTTTTTGACGTTTGTAGCATTGTAGTTATAGAGATCAAATTTACTGAAAAGTAAAAACTCTTGAAATAGCATTAATTAATAAAATATTTAAAAGTAACATAATTTTCACACAACAAATTTTAAGAAGATAATAAACTGCAAACTGCTTTTAACTATATAAATAAGTATAATATTCTAGCTCTTTAAAAGTATTTTCTAATATTTTAAATTGAAATTATTAGATTAAATTAATATATAATACTTGTATTGTATTTTAAATAAAATGTTTTGTTATTATATTTCCAAGATTTATGACTAACCTTGTTCATTATATGGTACATTTATACATAATATTAAGTTTTCGTTTACAGCATTCTGATTACACTCCCCATAAACGCGAAAACGTAATTTACACTGTCGGTTACCACTTGCCAGTATTCGATGGTCTTAATTTTTAATTTTTTTTTTTTTTTTACAGGTTTCCATTGTTTCTAATATTACATAAAATTTTAACAATTTTTTTAATTTTTACAGCTGAGTATAAGATAGCGCATTTGCTTTCAAACCCTCTACCACTTACCAGTTGCCAACATATAATAGGCACCTGCCACTCACCTTCGACACTGTTTATACAATTTTATTAATCACGAAAGATTATAATTATTTATAAATGTATGTCCAGTGCACCGACGGTTGCGGTGGAGATGCGCATGTAAGTCCCTGCGACCAGATGCGCTTTGAATCAGTCTTCGTCTAATTACTTGTCGATGACAATAATATTTAATAGTTACCCTCCGCCAATGCGTCAGAATGATACACGTCTATGTCACCTCGACCCGCACGTACGCAAAACTCTTCAGATATGGCAATCATGATTTTGATTAATGATCGACGACACATTACGTTAAAATACTTCGAATACGGAGTAAGTGTTTCTCGTCCCACGAGGACTATTTATGAGTACGACAACGATGATGATGATGATGATGATGATGATGATGATGATGATAATTATGATAAATTATAATAATAACAAAACTTATAATAGTTATAAGTAATCACAATAATAATATAATACATATGATTATTGTTGTTATTATAATTATTTAGTTACTGTCACCGTTTGACTACGAATAATGTGTGACAAAGTGTGAGAGTGTGGTGTTTTAGAAAAATGTTCTCTGTGAATGTCTGATGTGATGATATAAAATATTATTTTATTATACATTTGGATGTGCGTTTCAATTACACTCCGAAATACAAAACACTGCAGCCTGTAATCCAATTTGTTTCTTGTCGCGCATTCTGGAACCAAAAACTTCTTTGATGTTTTTCCTTATTAAATATCAGCTTTAAATATGAAATATCTTTAAACACTTTTTAAACGTCTGAGGCTGTAACTATTCGATAAACAACGAAGTCCTCACAATATGTTTTTAATGATACGATTTTTTTTCCAATCGTCTTTAATACTCGATAAGAATAAGTTCTAGATACAATGAAATACTGAATTCAAGGTAATATTAAAATTTGGTTACTATAATATGGTTAAGTGTTTTCATAAATGCACTAGACTCACGACAACTTGTTCGTATTGAAATACTTGAAAAACCAATAATTTCTCAGCATACGTAACTTATTTATTTATGATTAAAAGAGAACTAAATAATAAACAAAATTACATCTCCTTCTGTCGTGTTTTAAAATAACCATACATAACATTAATACGTTCCATCAAATCAAATATTCGCCAAAGATATCGTAGACAGAATAAGTAGAGAAGTTAAATTATATTTATACTACGTAACTATATTATTATAAATTCTACTTTGATAAATGATTACACTCACTGAGATTAATCATATATGGAAATATGTCATACCAAATATTAATATATATTTATGTATTGCCAGTTATTTTTTTTTCTAGTTGCTTATCCATTTATTTAATATCTTTTTTGTACAATGAGAAAATATTACTCATATATTTTTTTAGCCAGCTAGCTATAAGAAACTCTAGACAGTGAAAAAATAATTACTTTGATAAATTACATCTCAATTTTTAAAGAACCAATATTACTTTACCCTACACGATACTATTAATAAAATTGGGATTTAAGCCAAATATTTTCCCATCATCATAACTTGAGTTCTGATGAGCTCTGATGTTATATCCTGTGGTAAGCAATGAATTCATAGCCACATTCAAGATATGTGACAGTTGATGATACCCTAGAGCTGTCGACTAATTATTATTGTATATTTATAACTACTAAATTTTAATTTTATACGACTATATTGTACATACGTACCTCAGGAAAAATTTTTTTTAAATCTGACTGCATTTGAAATTATAACAATTTCACTTAAACTATACGCATATATCTAACATTATTAACCATAGTAAATTCTTATAAAATCATAAAATAATTTGCAAGATAATTATGATGTAGGTAAAAGCTAGTAAATTGTATTTATTTTTCTGGTGGATTTTGGTTTGATATCTGTATTATATTTATTAGCAACTAATGCCTAATGGTGCACTGTATACAAAACTTTTCCCTCTCCTACGTTTATAGTATAAACAAACTGCACTTGAATTAAAATTAACCCTTTAATTGCTCCAGATCTATTTACTTCAATGCAAATCTTAAAGCATACCAAGAGCGTGTGGCAACAGATGCCAATGGCTCACGCGTTTGCTATTTGCATTAAACCGATTTCCATACATTCAATAATGGGTATTTGTTTGTATATGGTTTCATTGTTCTCTAAAAAGCTGTGAGAGTGATAATGGGGTAGACTTGAAACACATTCATTATTATACTTTAATGCAATTCATATAGTCATGAGAAAATTATAAAATAATTGTATTTTGCATATTCAAGTACAGAGCTTAGAATACCCCAAAAGTAAAAAAGGTAAAAAAATATCTACTTTGGTAAATTTTTAAAACGATTTGCACAGGACTGGTAATTTTATGATTTTTTTAGTTTATACTGGAAAGTTATTTAGTGAAATATAATGTATTTAAATACATTTGCCCATATGTATACACAATACACATTAAATACATAAAAATTGTACAGAAATAGACTTTAATATTTTACAATACATTATGTGGTTATAATGTTAAATTCTTATATTTCATCATTATAATTTTAAAAATAACTACAGAATAAGATTGGTCGTTGCCACAATAATGCCTTCATTATAATTATAGCCACGTGGCGTATATGTGGGGTTGAGATTAAATCTCATCCTAAAATGCCTATTTCTATTTTAATACCTGATTTATATAAAAAATAAAAATATATTTGTTTTTCTTAAAAATTTAAATGTTAAGTTCCCCTAAAATAAAGTACCATACAAGCCATCTATTACGTACACAAATAATTTATAAAACCAACTGCTATATGTATAGTCTTACAGTTTTAATTTTATATTCAAGACATTTAATTATTTGCTAACGAAAATATTCATATTGATTGCTATTCTAATAAATTCTCATGCCATGTGTTCCGGGACACTTTAATCTGATCTATAGATGTAATCTAAAACCAAAATCTTTCCCCATGTTCATACCATATTATCATGCATATAATACTCAAACATCTTTTATCAGAAACAAACGGCTACATTTTAAAATATATTAGTATAGGTAGTACATTATCCAGCAGTGATAATATTATACCTAGAAAATAGCTTTGAGACTTTGAAAGTTTAAATATTTATAAATTTTGATATTTTTATGAATGTTTAGCAATATCCATGTACGTACATATCTAAATATCTCATTTAAAGATTAATGCTATAACGGAAGTGTATAATTTGCACTAAAAATAGCAAAAATATAAAAATATAATTTGCACCACATCTAAAAATAATTTTGGTAATTTGCCGCAATTTTCAAGGTTGTAATGTATGCCACAAAAACTAGGTAAAAACTAAAAAAGCATTATGTAATCTTCACAATCTTATACTTATCAATATTGAAATTTGCATCATTTTTCACCTTATCAAAATTGTAATTTTCACCACTTTAAAATAATTAATGAAAATAATTTTATTTAAATTCTTAATATATACATATTTTAAATCATCCGTCAATGAATTTTATTTTGATAAATACATTTCAAAAAAAATAAATAATGTACATAAGCTAATTGTAATGATTGTAGATATCGTAAATGCAGACGATATGCTAATAAAAATATAAATAATTGAACAATATTTCAGTTAATAATAAAACATGTAAAAATCAGTAATATTATATATTAATTTCCCAATTATTGTTCATGTTATTAATAGTCCGTCATATTTATTTTATTCACGTTTTATCTAGTATTGCTGATGTGATCTCGGTAATTTTATCAGGTAAATTACAACAATTGAATTTTACACTGTGGAGCAGATTACATATGCCATTTTGTTGTCTGCAGTGGCGCAGATTACCAAAATTAATATTTAGATGTGATGTAAATTACATGTTTTTTATATTTTAGTGGAGATTGCATATTATACACTTTTAAATGTACCTATTAGTGGTGCAAATTATAAGTAGTAAGTACTAAAGTTAGCGCAGATTACCATCTACCGTGTAAGAAGCCGAAATAAATTCTATAGGTACCTACCATACAAAAATATAGGTATACAACTCAACCAAAATAAAAACCAATCATTTATTGGATAAGTCACATAATATAAATTGTGCGTTATGGCCTATAACTACGAATGTCTGAAATTCTCCTAAAATTGTTGAGATTTTAATCATTCATTCGAGAGCCCAGAATTCTAGCTAACACACAGACAAATTCTCACTGAATATTATCGGTCAACAATTTCTTATTCCGTTGAATAATTATTTTTATTGAAGGTCAGCTATTTTGAGTTTTGTTGTAATACTGCTCTTTATCGTACTTAGACCTCAAATAATTCAATCCTCGCACACTGGATGGCCCATTTCAATGATATAGGTAGCGGTACTTTTAAGTAATAATAAAAATACACTACATCACTGTCCAATGACCTACATCTACTCACTATAACCTAAGTGTAGCAACTTCTGATCACTGAATCCTGTCCGGTGTCAATATATACTTATTACAACATTTATAATTTAAGCCCTGTTCTTTTATTCGTACCAACTGAAAATATTTGATAATATAGAACTGACAATTATATAATAAGTAAGAGATACTTGAAAAAAATGTTTAAATTATTTATTTATATGCTCCAAGTTTTTGATATTAATATACAGTATTGTCAATATAAATAACGATAAACATCGCTGCTTATTAAAACAGTGGACTGTTATGTCATAAGTCACAGTAACCTCAAATATTTTATATTTCATATTATGCTAATCAATCATTTATACGAGCACTGTAAGTTATCCTGTGTTTGGTGGTAACTTATATTTCAATCAGTCTGGGTTGTCCATATCAGCTGTGTGTAATATATAAGCAGTTACAATTAAATTAATTTATTACGTCTAACAATTAATAGATCAATATTCATTATAAATAATAATAAAACATAATTTAAGATAAAATTCCAGCCAAACCACTACTCGTATACATATATATTAATTAGGAATGTTTCTTTTCCAATAATGTACTTGCTCATTTTTTTTTTTTTTTGCCCATTGGCAGTAGGTCGTTAGCAGGGACCGTCAATCTACTGCTTAATCGTAGATGAATAAGATGAAAAAATTATATTTACTTTTTATCAATCTGAAAATCATGTAAAATAATAAAATAATGAAAAATTACAACAATATCCATTAATTATTGGAAATAGGTATCATAATATTATAGCTTTAAAATTAGAACTAAAATTGTTATTTTTGAAATTTCCAGTTTTTAAGTGTACCTATCTATCTCCATTAGAGTATTTTTTTAAACTTTTTATTTATGATGTCATAATTAAATTATCAATTGTACCTAATAACGATTTCTCGAACGGCTAAATTACGAAAAATTCAAATAAATTATACATCATAATCAATTTGACAATGCAGCTTTATTTTTGCAATCATTTGTATTAAAATCATACTGTCATTATCCCGACACCGCTCTCAGTTGTAATTCACCTGAACGTATGAATTCGGCAGCGCTTCTATTACATACTTTTTTTCTATTTAATATTTATATATGCAATTTTGGTTGTGGTTATATAGTTTGTTACTTCACAGATTTCTGCGAATACAAATAGAACTGTAAATTTAACAAAGAAATATTAAACAAATCTACAAGTTTAAATTCAAAATATTGATAAATGTACTATCAAATAAATTGAAAAGTTTAAGAACTTTTGAATACTTTCTATACATTATTTCTCACACTAAGTGGACTGTTTAAAGTTTTATAACTATAAATCAAATCATTATTTTAGTACAGTTTAAAAATAATAAAATCTTATGAAAACGGGTTTACTTTAGCTAAGTTTTCTTCTGAAAAAATAAACCAAAAATACAGTGCTCGACAGATAGAATAAAATGAATTTTCAAATTTCCATCAAAAATAAATTAGTTATTAGGAACAAATTGAGCGGCAAAGACAATAATTCCGATGAATAGCCATTCCATGAAATATATTTGTGCTGGTATTTCGTTCATTACTCGGGAGTTATTTCTGATTAGAGTATTATTCTATTTCCGGGACGGCCGATCGGCGGTGGACCCCCGACAAATAGGATTGTGATCTCATCAACTCACTCCCTCCTATCTTTTTCTTTCACTCTTATTGCGATCCTCTTAGTAGCCGTAGTATGTATATTTTTTTTCAATATATAAATGCCGCTATGGGGATTTGGGTCGTTTGAAAAGAAAATAGGCTTTTATCTTATAGGCGTTTCAATAAATCTCAGGTCCAAAAATAGTGTCGCGCATTTAACTACACACTCCGGCGGCCACCGATTGTCCATAAAACATTGTCTGGAGAGAAATTAGCTGGAATAGTTCCAGGACCGGAACACTGCACCAGGCCTAATCGTGACCCAAATACATTTGTTCGGTCAGCAGAAGATTCTTCCTGTGGTGTGTGTGTGTGTGTGTTGCTACGGTAACGTCAGCTGTACGCGAAGGAACTCTGATTAACTAATTCGATAAATTAAGGGATATTCGCATTTTAAATATATTCAAAGAACTTGTTTATCTCCATTTTTTCACCGTTTAATAATTTTACATGAACGTATTTTTTTCTGAAATGGCTACGATGCCGGTATTAACGAAGAAAACACAAATTAAAGTCGGACAAACTGCACAAGAGAGGTGCGCGCATATATCGAGTTGATTTGTGAACACAATAAATAATTCTTCGGCTATAATATCGAATTACCACCCACGTGATAATTGTTTCTAAGTTGCTGCTAAATGTAAATCACTGCTAACCATTACTACTTACCACAACTATGTGCCAAAATTGCTTGATCAGATACGTGATGCCATCAAATCGTAACATAACAAATAAAGCAGTGTTATCAATTGGTTGGATACGATGTGTTTATCTCAGTCACTTTCAACTTAACGTCAGGTTACAAACTGCAAGTCCGACATGGGTGATTCTTATTTCGCCCCTAGATAAATTACGAAGTAATGTGATAAATACGACAAGTCAACAATAATGGTTGCTAATATTGAAATGTTGTGCTTAATGAGTACAATGTTCAATTAGATTAATAAATCTATTGATTACGTATGCATATATTATATATTACATGTTGTAGTATACAGCTAGTATTAACTTCAAAAAAATTATAAACTACATACATCATGACATACGCATTGTAAAAATTGTTTTTATCTAATACTTTATTAAAACCATATTAAATTGAATGTATAATAAATTAAGTGTAGTAATACTTCATAATATTAAAAGGTATCAATGTGTAAGTATAATAGATTACAAACACGTATATACTTACATTTAATAAACACTAACATATATTTTTAATTTAAGACACGTTTTAATTTTAAGTATTGCTTATACAATAATTATTATATTTTTGTGGGTTATAATAAATATATCATTAAGTTTTATTTTATATCTTGTAATATTCTACAGAGTAATCGCATTACATGTGATCACAGCCATTTAAAAGATTTATAAAACAAATGACTCCAAAGCATCAATATATTAACACTTTAATCTAAATGTATCGTTTTTCAAATTGGTCCCTTCGAGTACACCGTGCTTATACTCGTTTAATCTAATGGCGAATCTAAGGCCAATCCTTATGAATTTATGGGAAACCAAGGTGGTTCCCTTTGACTGGTAATACCCTCGTAACTTCGATACTAATGAACCCGCACAGTTCCCATGACTTCCTGGGGATGCTGAATAACGTCCATGTGTTTAATGGCTCACACACGTGCGTGCATATCCCAATGATGGGAACGACCGAGGCCTTCCGGAAAATCTATTTTATAATATCCTTCAAGGGTCGTACTTACACTGATACCCCATCCATAAGAATTTTTGAAAGGCTTAGAACGTGTATAATTATGTTGAAAATAATGCATAGCATGTACGGCACCTGTTATATGTTATATATACAGCTGACGCATAGCCTAATATTTTGCACTACCTGCAGGATATAATAATGTACTCAAAGAATAATGGTTTCCATAGGTACGCTTTGTACAACAATAATACGAATTTATATAGTTTAAAGTCGATTCCATTATGCATTTTTCGATGATAAACTTGAAATTATCGGATTATTGAATACCAAAAACCTGTAAACAAATTATATCGAAATATAATACACTTTTGATATTAATTTTGAATTAATAATAAGCGCGAGCTTTTAACCTTTTTGATAGCGATTTAAAAATACATCGTTACAATGTTTTCTTATCATCATTCGAAGTTAAGATCTTAGAAAAAATTGTCATATAATCATTAAAAATAAATTTCTAATAGCATAATTAATTTATAATAAAATAAAGAAGCTTTACGCTGACATTGCCTCACAAACAGTCTCTGCTCAGGCTCGTTTTGCATATGCAATGATTCATCATTGAATTATAATTTAACACATTAATTACAGTGGCCTACTCAGAGGCACAGAACTCTAAATTTTTTGTGAAACGAAATCTAAAATGTTTATCCCACCACAACTTTTTATGAATCTCCCAATTAAGAATTGAACCGATCACTTTAAGTTCGGCGCCACTCAAGTGTACTGATTGGTGAATAACGTGGTACACTCAACACCTAATGTACAGCAGAACAGTTACCTACTGGCTCACTTTTTTATTTTTTATTTGTAGTGTGATAATTATTTTTATGAAGTGATGTTTACGATGATTAAGACAATAAGGGAAAGAGACTGTCGTCAAGAATTATTTCTAACTAACTCTGAAAGCTACCTAAAAATCTCTAATGCTTTTTAAAAAAAATGTGTTTGATTCATTTAAATGTTAACTGTCAACCTTACGCTGCTAAGTAACAGAAAAAAATAAATAAATAAAAGAGATCGATTAAATTTGGGACATTAGCGTTAACGAGTCACAAAATAATATTCTAATGATACTTTACCATCAATTGTGGTATGTTGGTCCCCTGAATATAACATGGTTGTGAGAGAAAGTACGTATAGCATGCATGTGGAAGAGATAGAAAGAGCCGGAGAAGTAGCCAGACAGAGGCAGAGATTAAGTGACAGAGAAAGACGAACAGACAAACAGATAGAAACAAAACTATACGCTATTACAAGAGATATATTCGTTTCGAAATCGAAATTTATTACGTCTGTGGAGTTCAGTCCAAAGAGGTACGTCATTAACAACGTCCGACCATCGTGCGTATTTATTTTTAGTGTACAGCCTCGTTTCGATACGCGAAAGATATTAATTCACTCTAACCCTCAAGTTATTTGAGTGAACAAAGCTATTGACGACGAAGATGACGACGACGAGGATGAGAAAAAAGAATTAATTATGTACAGCGCGGCGGTTTTGGAAAACCATTACCCGCTCACGCGTCCCTCTGTCATTGCCTTGGCCATCATCGTTGTAGTTCTTGTTGTATTTTTACCTCAAAAACCACCAGGTTCGATTTTTTTTACTCAAACAATTTTCCACTGAATAAAAAAAAAATCGTAGGTGGTAGTAGTAAATCGGTGAGTCGTCGTAGTTTAGATGAACAGATGACCATAACGAACCAATTAGAAATTAGACTCACAATAATATTATGAAATAGATACCTGCATGCTGTAGTTTGATTGTAATATGTATAAGAATAAATAATAAACAAAATATCAATAATCTATACCCTTGATATATTTTTAAAGTCTTTGATTTTATAACAACTATTTCATAAGTACCTAAACTGGCTATAACAGTCCTTTATATAGTTACAAAATAATATAAAAATCGTTTTTAAATACGTTATTATTTATGTGAAAATCATGCTAACTTTTTAGTTTTTAGTAAGACGTTTCAATATTCAGAATATTTCATTCAAAAAAGTCGATTCTAATTCTATAAATAAAAAAAAACATTATATTTTAAACATGTTTACGAGCAAACCGTTGAAAAAATATAATTTAAAATTAAATATTCTGAAACTGGATATAATAATAGAAGAATACAGCCAATATAAGGCGATTAAACGAAAAAGAACCGATGAAGAGGAAGAAGAGATGATAATATGGCGCAACGATAATAAGAAACCTCGATACGAATAGGGATAACTAGAATAATGTTTTTAAAATAAATTCCAATTTTAAAATGAATGGTATGTTAATTATGATACGGAATTTTACTTAAATTAAACTAACACAGAGATGTAGTAAAAATAATTAGCAGTTTGATAAAGTGGTGATGAGTCATAAATCCTTAAAACAGAAAAAACTTTAAATCGAGTCTATTTCATAAAACATAATTTAATAAATTCATAACTTATTATTTTCTAGCCTATACTATATGAATTCAATCGCTAATGAATACCAATATAAAAACAATAATAAATACCTAGTAAGTAGGTCCAGAGGTACTATTTCAAGATCGAATCAAATTAGTTTAGATAACATGCATATTGCTCGTATAATCTAAATAGTTATAACAAGTTTATAGATTTGCTTAATATTTATTGATATTCATTATTTTCTAAAAACTCTTTTAAGTTGGTATACAATTTTATTTTTTAGTAAAATTTACAATTTAATTGATATGTTTTTTAATAATTTTTGTGAATTTAATGTAATATATTACAAATTTACAATACAAACTTAGTTAACCGTTTACTGTGTCCTTAGCTGTTTAGGATTTGACCAAATAAACACATAACTTGGCAAAATATTTTACTTGGACATTACTTATGAGTTACAACCCTGAAAAATATTTATCTGATCAATTACAACATTAAATATCTAACCCAGATTCTATTATAGATTTATTTTCTAATCTTATAACATCCATGAAAATTTTCTGCCTTAGTTCTCAAACTTCCTCTTCATCCCGTTCTCTACTTTAGGGTTCTATTGGTTTAATGTTATTGCTAACAGTAAATCCAACCAACGTCTCTAGTTAAAATTGAAAAAGATTTTGCAGAAACAATATTAGAAACATGTAACTATTTACCATAAACACGAATGACGTTATTTTTTCTCACAAATTTATATTTCTTAACTATGTAAATCATTATATAATTTAATTAGTTCATATTATATTTAAATAGACAAATATAGAAAACAATAAACCTAAAAATTTACAAAGTTCGTAAACAAAAATTGGGGTGCCATAGTGAATTGAAAATGATTGTTAATTTAAAATATTAAGTTGATTTTCATTAAAACACTACCATAACTATCTATTTTTAGGCTATGAATATTAATTTTAATCTAAGTTTATTTCATTTTTCAGTACCTATAATATCTATAAAATGTCAAATCTGTCTAAACACACCAGTAACTTTAAATCAATATTTCTATTATTACATATTTACATTATTATATTTTATATTAAGTTCTTAAGAATTACGACTTCTATGGGACTGGTTGCGTTTTCACAAATACGTTGGCTTTCTCAGTTAGTTAAATACTTTGAGTATCAAATTGCACACAATAAAAAAGTGTATAAACTTATGTTTTCAGTTTTTGGACATAGTTTTGATCTTTTTAGTGGTTATAACTTTTAAGTAATATTTTTAGTTTTAAAATTAAAATTAAAAACTTTCAGGAAATAAAACAGTTTTTATTTTATTAAATAAATTTGCACCATTTGGATTTTTATAGTATACATAACATTGTAGCATTTACTTGCCTGTATAAATATATACAACTTGGTATTTTTATTTTATTTAGAATATGATATTGTAGACCTTTTTAACTTAATACCAGTACACACCTTATAGCTTATAAACACAATTTGATACTTTTCCATAGTATTTATTTAGTTGCCTTATTATTTCGTTTTCAAAACCAGAGATTAAAGAAAACCCAGTCATGTTGGCAAAAATTTAGTTTTCCTCTTTTTTTCGTATTATTTATACGTCAAGAACAGCCGCCAACTCTGAATCAACCCTCCATTAATGGAAACGAGGGTGAGAGTACCAAAATGGCCCGTTGTTAAATGGACAGAAAAGTTTTTTGTCAAAGTAATTAACTTTAATTAAAAAACATGACCAATTTTTTTTTTTTATTATTATTCAAAAAGAAACATCTTAGACAATCAATGCTGAGGAAGGCTACACAGAGGAGTGGGTGAGGTAGCGATTAAATGACTTGGCGAGGCCAGGATGAATTTCGAGGTTCATTAGTGTTTCAAAAACTCTGACTATTAATTATGGCAATGCATTATTCGGATCAGTTTAATTTTCCCAACATTAATTCACGTTGCTGCGTTTTTTTCTAGAAGATTAAAGTCGTTCTTTCTAGATTGATACTTATTTGCTTCATTAATAAGACTTTATCCACATATTATTACTATAATACATGTATTATGCATTTATGCTATTAGGTAATAATAAGGTAGGTAACTCCTGAATAGTATAACACATTTTTTTTCATTATTTATTATAAGCAATTAATTAACCACATAATGGTTTTTCTTGTACGAGCGAAAAATGACTATTTAATTAATTGTACCCAATAGTTATTTACCATAAAATACATTTGTACTGTAAAAATAATCAAAATTATATTTTAAAAAGGGGGAAGTAGGTTGCTTAGGAGTCAGTTTTTAATTTTTTTAAAACTGTGTTAAATTTTAATTCAATAATTCATTGCATTCGAAAAACGATTATAAGCGAAGACCATTCATCAGGTTAGGTTGTTGGTTATATTTATACTTAGTATATTTTATGATAAATTTGTAATGCAATTGTCAAGACAGTTATTGTATTTTGAATTTTCAGGATAGTTTTTGCACTTTCTAGTAAAAAATTTAATCTAGTTGGTAATTTTAAGAGATCAAAAATAAAAACATAAAATATAAACTAGGTAATTAGTAATTTTACTAATTTGCCTATAACAACTATTTAATTACAAGTAAAATGTTTCTTTTACTACACAGAAAGTCATAATACGATACGTCAACAAATATACTTGGCATTAATTCAAAAATGTAAAGTTACTTTTCTCATAATTAAATTATAATTTAAATTATGAAGTTTTTAAGTGTGGAAAAAGTATACCGA